>APFE030418990.1:514-14349 GCA_000404065.3 Pinus taeda
GAGCAGGTGGTGCGCGCATCTTTCGATCAAATACCTGACAATTGTGGCATTTTCGGACCGCAATAATACAATCTTTGAATAAAGACGGCCAGAAGTAGCCAGCGCGCAATATCTTTTGGACAGTGGCATACCCAGACATATGACCGCCACACGCTCCAGAGTGACATTCATTCAGAACCCTTTCAGCCTCTTCGTGAGTTAAACAACGTCGAAAAACCAAGTCTTCCCCACGACGATAAAGAGTATCTCCAATAATTTTAAACTGTTGGGACTGAAACTGAATTTTTCGATGCTCTGACTTTGAAAGTTCAGGCCGAAAGGATTGGGTTTGAAGATAGACGATGATATCTCCATACCATGGATCTAAAGTGCTGATAAGAAACAAAGATTCGTCTATGATGGACTCTTCTGCCACTGTCTCTGTGTCAGCACGCGGGAAATCACACATCAACTCCACGAAAACTAAGGATTTCTTAGACTTGGATTTCTCGAATTCCAATTCGAACTCTTGCAGGATAACGATCCATTTAGAGTACTTGCCCCCTAGCAATTGTTTTGTCAAAATATAAATCATGGGGTTGTAATCTGAAATCACAGTAGTTTTACGAAGTAGAATGTAGTGACGAAAACGCTGGACAGCTTGAACAGCTGCCAGGGCCAATTTCTCCACATGTGAATATTTTAACTCGGTTGGATTTAGGGTCCGACTAAGATAATATATTACATGTTCCGCTCCGAATTCATCTTCCTGGACTAGCACCATTCCAATAGAGGAATGTGAAGCCGCAAGGTATAAGAAGTAATCCTGGTTGTAATTGGGAGGATGCAGCAACGGTGCATGGGTCAACGCGTGCTTGAGAGCATCAAAAGACTGCTGAGCAATCTTGTCACAAAAGAATTGAGCGTTTTGTTTTAACAACCGGGTGAAACCCTTAGTGACCTCGGCGTAGTTTGGAATGAATCGACGTAAAAAGTTTGCTTTCCCTTGCAAACTTTGGAGTTTGCGTAAACTCGAAGGAGGAGGAAATTTGATGATTGCTTCGACTTTCGAGGGATCAACGCGAATGCCGGCTTTTGAAACAACAAATTCCAGCAATCGACCCGCTTCGATATAGAATACACACGTGCGGATTTAAATGAATACGATAATGCCTACATCTCATGAAGATCGCTCGTAAGTGAACAAGGTGATCAACTCGATGTAAAGAATGTGCAGGCAAATCATCGAGATATGGTTGCACAATGTGTTTGATGTCATGAAATGCGTAAGACATCGCTCGCTGAAAAGTGGCTCCGGCAGGTACTTAGTTCTATAGCAGTTTCAAGATGTATTTTTTCAGGATATTTCAAAGTTTCCACCTCACAACGAAGTAAAATTTTCTATTTAGTTGGTGCCAAAGGCAACTTCGACATCAAAGGCACCCTACAAGATGAGTACACCAGAGTTGGTAGAGTTGAAGCTGTAGTTGAAGGAAATATTGGACAAGGGATACATTAGGCCAAGTGTATCACCTTGGGGCACACAAATATTATTTGTGAAGAAGAAGGATGGTACTCTCAAGCTATGCATTGACTACAAGAAGTTAAACAAAGTGACCATCAAGAACAAGTATCCGTTACTGAGGATTGATGACTTGTTCGATCAGTTGAAGGGAGCAACAATGTTCTTGAAGATTGATTTGAGATCTGGATATCATCAGGTCCGCATTAAAGAAGAGGATATCTGCAAGATAGCTTTTCGAACAAGGTATGACCATTATGAGTTTCTTGTAGTTCCTTTTGGTTTGACTAATGCTCCAGCTATCTTTATGTGCTTAATGAATAGTGTGTTGCATCTGTATTTGGACAAGTATGTTATTGTGTTCATTGATGATATATTGGTATATTCTAAAAATGAAGAAGAGCATGCCTAATATTTAGCAACAATGTTGATATTTTTGAGAGAGCATCAGTTTTATGCTATTCTCAACAAGTACAATTTCTTTCAGACTGAGGTACATTACCTAGGACATGTTTCCAAGTATGGAATAACAGTGGATCCAGAAAAGGTAAGAACTATCATGGAGTGGGAAGCTCATAGAAATGTAGATGAGGTGAGATCCTTCATGGGATTGGTAGGTTATTACTGGAGGTTCATGAAGAATTTCTCACAAATTTCTTATCCTATTACATTGATGCAGAGGAAAGGCACAAGAAAGGTAAGAAGTTTGAATTGATAGAGGAGTGTAAGGCCAATTTTGAGCACCTCAAGTAGTTTTTGACAAATGCACTAGTGTTAAATATTGCAAATCCAGAAAAGACTTTGTAGTATGTACAAATTCTTGCAAGAGAGGACTTAGGGGAGTCGTGATTAGGTGCTCATTATTTAGCTCAAAAATCAAAGTTCTCAGAATGGCTCAAAACCTAAACGACTGTGTCTGTCTCGGAAAAATGATCCTAACGCAACTCGTTTCACTGAAAACCAAGTTCATATGAGGAATTTATTGAGTTCTATCCACTTTGCCAAACATGAGAAATTAAAAAAAAAATACACAGTCACTGCACAGTCAGCAATCCGTATTGCTGACGTGGAAGGTGACTATGCAAGGTCAACATCTAGTCAAAGCTCGCTAAGTGTCAGGTTTTGGTTCGTGCAGTGACATGGCGTATTTTGGTTAGTTAATGGAGGAACAATGAGGAGGGGACAAGTGACAAGCCCAAAGGCCGCCATGTGTCCCTCCCCAAAGGTTGGGTTATGGCACACATCAAAAGTTTTATAGAGGCACCGGGGTTCGACCCTGTGACCTCCTCTACATAAACCATAAGACTTACCGCTATACCATGCTATGTTACTTAACATTTATAGCACACCCGACATATTTGAATTTTAAAATGGTTAGGGTTGGCAGTTAGGAGAGGCAACCCTCCCATGTGAACACACCAACCCACGGTGGTCACAGTTACAGTTAACATCTGGTGCCAACACAACTACGAACCTGTGACATGTGAATACTCCGGTGGTGATATCAAATCGTTAACAAAATGACGAACAACACACCTAACTGCGACACTAAACAACAGTTCCTCTAACAATTAAAGCCACCATGTGACACCTCCGCCTAAACCGCCAGCGCAAATGGAAACAGTTAGCCCTTAATTGCGCACTTAATGTGCTAATCCACATTTTAATATTAATTAAAATCCACTTAATATTAATTAAACTAGAGATTAAGTTGGTGACATATTTAGTGGATTCGATAGATTTGGAGGTTACACCAATTTTAGTGGAGTTAACTAGAGTTCCTCCAGTTTTGGAGGAGGTTTTCTAGGGAAAAATAATTTGGGTCATAACTGGAGCAAATTTTGACCAAATTGAGCTTAGGAAAAGGTGTTCCTAGCTAATTTCGACATTCTGAACACATTGAAATAGGTTTTAGGAGTAGTAGAGCTTTGTAAACAACATCTTTGCCATATTGAGCTAATACAGAGTCCCAAGCCATGGAAGTTGGACCAAGGAGATGTAGCCCAGGAGAGGTGAACTCCTTCATCAGAACACTGTGTTAAGTGTTCAAATTGATGGTTTGCTGTAATTTTCATTGCTTCTGTTTAGAACTTGTTTTTGATGCTATTTTGCTAATGTATTTCACATAAAACTTGATAAAAATTTACCTGTTTACATCCATAAACAACCTAAGGCAACCTATTCATAGGAAGCAATGGACAAGCATTTGTTTATAAATCTGTAATTGAAATTAGCATAGAAAAACTAAATTTCAATAACAGGTCAAGTTGGTATCAGAGCAAAGGTTTATTTGCTTGATTGCTTGAGTTTTGTGTAAGTAGGGTTTTAATGGTTGTAAAATTGTGATGCTTACAAGGTTAAAGTTGCAGAGAGGAGAAGGGAAATTGTTGGTTGCAACTCCTGAGGTAATGCCCAGAAGAAGGAGAGCCACAAGGCCGCAATCTGCACCCAAAGTTCCAATTCTAGATGCACCTGAAACACCTCAAGTTTTGCCTTCAAATGAGATTGAAGAGGTACAAGAAGTACCAGAAAATGAGCCTGAATCCACAACCATCATGTCAGGAGAAAGAGAGATTGAAGGTCTTTCAGAAGAGGAAGAATTCAAGAAAGCTTTCTATGACTTGACTGACATGGTTAGAGTCCTCTATGAAGAGAAGAACACTAGAATGGATGGAGAGAGTTCTAAGCCTCCACATGGAGAGGGAAGCTTAGGAGATAAAAAATATGATAAAAAGGACTCAAAGGGTAATGGAGGAAAGCCTCCTCCATCTCCACCAGCTTCATCTTCCTCATCATATTCATCATCCTCAACATCTCAAACAACATCTTCCACTTCCACCACAAAAACTATCCATACTCCTTCCCAAACCCCAAAAGGAAAAACTCCCTTTGGATATTAAGTTTGAACTTCCCATGTACAATGGTGAGATGAATGCAGAAAAGTTAGATAATTCGATTCAACAATTGGATGTATATTGTAGAATTCAGAACCTTCAAGAAGATGACATAAAGATCCAATTGGATTCATTAAGGCTAGAAGGAGCAACATTAGTCTAGTGGGAAGCAAAGACTCAAGAGGAAATGCGAATTCATGGTAAGATATCCATTTCTTGGGTTGAATTTGTTTATGCAATTAAAAGACAATTTTACCCTTTAGCCTATATGCAAAAATCCATTATGAGTTGGAAAAATTTTAGGTAGCTCAAGGGCCAAACAGTCCAAGACTATACCCAAGAGTTTAGAAAGAGGGTTTGTTGTTAGGAGTAAACTTGAATTCCCAAGATACACTATTGAAATGTATTGGGGGTTTATATTCCTATTTAAAACATACTATCCTTATGTTTAATCCAAGTAATTTGGATGAGGTATGTGTGCAAGCCACGCACCTTGAAGCAAGGGGAAAGAACATTCAGGAAGAGGGTAGTAAGATAAGCCATTCAAGGGTAAGGAGAAAGAGAAGGGAGGAAAATGGAAGAGAAAGAAGAATGCAAGTGTGAAGAAATAAGGGGAGAAAACCATATGCAAACATTGTTCCAAATCTGGGCATGATGAAGCCCATTGTTGGAAAATACATCTCGAACTAAGGCCTAAGAAACAAAACAATAGGGGAAAACAAAAGATGTCCACTACCACACAACATGACCTTGGATCAGATTTTGGTGATGAGACCAAGATTTCAGCCATGGTCACAAAAGGAAAAGAAGTTGTTGCAAGCACTACTTCCTCTCACAGTCAAAACAACACTCCAAATGAAGAATCAAGAATAGATCTTTTTCCATGTAAGGGTAATTTTAAATCATACAAATATTGATGCATTATTTGATAGTGGGACACAATCAAACTTAATTTCAGAAGACTTGGTCAAAAAGATTAACCTTGAAACTATACCTCATCATAAGCCATATCCATCGGGTTGGATAATCAATAATGCAAATTTACATGTTACAAGGAAGTGCTTATTCAAGTTCTCCATTACTGAAAAGTTCAATGATGAAGTTGAGTTAGATGTAGTTCCACTTGACATATCAGGAATCATTTTAGGTAGTCCTTATTTGTATGATAGGAACACAATATTTTATCACCATGAGAACAAATGCTTATTGCTCAAGAACAGGGTGGAGTACATTGTGAGAGCCCATCACAAAAAGTTAAATATTTCTTTGGTTAATATAGGGCAGATGAAGAGACTGGTAAATGCAAGTAAAGATTTTGTGCTTGTCATGATCAAGAAAAATAATGATATTGATTATGAATATTTTGAAGGTTGCAATGACAAATTGAAATCTGATTTGTTTGATGTGGTAAGAAAGCATGGCGAGATGTTTCAAGAACCAAAGGGGTTACCTCCCAAGAGGGAAATTCAGCATGAGATACAAATGCAACAGGATGTTCCACTTCAAACATTGGCATGTATCGCATGTCGATTATGGAGAGCATGCAAATCAATAAGAAAAGTCAAGAATTTCTAAACAAAGGTATCATATGACCGTCTACTTCACCATGTGGTTCACCCATTATTTTGGTGACACAGAAGGATGGGACTTGGTGCATGTGTGTGGATTTCCGTGAACTAAACAAAATCATAGTAAAGAATCGTTATCCACTCCTAAGAATTGATGATTTGCTTGATCAGTTGAGGTATGCAAAGTATTTCACTAAGTTAGACTTGCAAAGTGATTATCATCAAGTTAAATAGCTGAAGAGGACATTTGGAAAACCACATTTAAAACTAAACAAGGATTGTTTGAGTGGCTTGTTATGCCTTTCGGTCTTACAAATGCTCCAACTACTTTCATGAGAGTTATGAATGATGTATTGAGACCATTTCTATATGACTTTATCATTGTGTACGTAGATGATATTCTCATATTCAACAAATCCAGAGATGAACATGTCATGCATGTAAACAAAGTACTTGATATCTTGAGAAAATAATAGTTGTTTTTAAAGATGTCAAAGTGTGAATTTGGCAAGACTTCTTTAGTGTATTTGGGACACATTGTTGGAGGAGGTGAGCTAAAGATAGACCTCTCTAAGGTTGAGGTCATTCTAAATTTTCCCAAGCCCAATACAGTTATAGAGGTAAGAAGCTTTCTTGGGGTAGCACAATATTGGAGAAAATTTATTGCTAATTTTTCTTCCATTGCATCTCCATTACATGTATTGACTAGTGTCAAGAAAGCCTTCCATTGGGGAGATATACAATAGAAAGCATTAGATGCTTTGAAGCAAAAGATCAATTCAACACTGGGTATTGGCTCTTCCAAATCTTAGACAACCATTTAAGATTTGAACAGATGTTAGTGATTACGCCATGGGAGCAGTTCTTATGCAACATGGTAAGCCCATTTCATTTCATTATGAAATTTTTAATAGAGTTGTAACTAAATATCCCACTTATGACAATGGACTTTACGCATTGGTACAAAGTGTCAAAAAATGGAAACACTACTTGATGGGAAAGGAGACCATTATCCATACCAACCATCAACCATTGTAGTACTTACAGTCACAATCAAAGTTGTAGCAATCACGACACTTTAAATGGATGGGTTTTCTACAACAATTTCATTTGGTTATCAAGTACAAAAAGGGAATCTACAATAAGGTAGATGATATGATTTATATTCCTATTGTAAATTCATCTGTTATACTCAAGCACAATTCTGTTTTGCTTGAAAGTTGCATTGAGCAATATGTATATGATAATGACTTTCAAGATGTGTATGCAAGCTTGAGTAAAGGAAACCAAATTGAAGAGTTGGATTACCATGTACATAACTGTTTGTTGTATCACTTGGGCAAGTTGTGTATTCCACAGGGAGAGAGAAACAATATCATATGGGAGGCGCATACTTCGTTGATTGTTGGACACTTTGGTGTAGGCAATATAGTAGTGAATCTCCAAAGGTATTGTTATTGGCCATGCATGTTTGATAATGTATCTCGTTTCATTAGAGGATGTTATTTGTGTGCAAAAAGTAAGCCTAGCAATAGGAAACTAGAATTGTTACACTCCACTTCTGATACCTTCACATCCATGGGAGAGTATCTCAATGGATTTTGTAGGAGGTCTTCCATTGTCAAGGAAAGGTCATGATTACTTGTATGTAGTTGTAGACAGGTTTAGCAAGATGTTCATACTAACACCATGTAAAAATAAAATTATAGCTGAACAAACAAATAATCTTTTCTTCCAAAACATTTGGATTCATTTTGGTCTTCCTACTTCCATTGTAAGTGATCAAGATTCTCGTTTTGTTGGGAATTTTTGGTCAAATTTGTGGGAAATGATGGACACAAAGTTGAAGAAGAGTACAACCTTTCATCTACAAACAGATGGACAAACCGAGGTGGTCAATAGGACAATCATTCATCTTCTTAGAGGATATTGTAGGAAACATCCCAAGTTGTGGGATGAATAGTTGCATTACATACAACATGCATACAACAGGGCAAAGCATTCTTCCACAAACACATCGCCATTTGAGATATGTTTTGGGTACTTGCCAAGAACGCCATTGGACTTCATCTTTGAGAAAGATGTCACCATCGATGGTCACATCGACATTGATAAGGCAAGGAAGTTCATAGAGCAAATTCAGTTGATACATCACACAATGCAGGAACAACTTGAGAAAAGTCAAAGCAACTACAAGGCAAGGCATGACAAACACCGTATCGATCACAAATTTCAAGTTGGAGACGAAGTTTGTTTATATATTAGCAAAGAGAGACTTCAAGGTGAAGGTAAAAAGCTTAAGCCAATCCATTATGGTCCTTTTAAAATTCTAGAAAAGATTGGTAACAATGCATCTAAGCTTGATTTGCCTCCTTATATACAATTATACTCTATTGTTAATGTTGAGAATTTGAGATTGTTTCAGCCTCCTTTGATTGATGATCAAGGAGAGTATGTTCAATTGTCATCAATAGATGATTTCTCGCTAGAATATCTTGATGAACTTTAGTAGGATCTCATACTTGACAGAAGAACTAGAACTTCAAAGAGAGGGAATGTCGAATACCTTAGAGTGGGACTCAATGAACAAAAGCCTTCTAAATCCAAATGGTTGCAGACCGAGAAGGTGAGGGAGCTGTACCCTCATCTGTTGAATGATTGATAATATATTTTGGGACCCAAAAGGCTTCTAGTGGGGAGGAATAATTAGGTGCTCAATATTTAGCTCAAAAATCAAAGTTCTCAGAATGGCTCGAAACTTAAATGACCGTGTCCATCTCAACAAAAATTCCTAATGCAACTCATTTCACTAAAAAATGAGTTCGTATGAGGAAGTTATTGGGTTTTGTCTACTTTTCCAAACATGAGAAATTAAAAAACAATGCACAGTCATTTCACAGTCAACAATCCGTATTGCTAACGTGGCAAGTGACTGTGCAAGGTCAGCAATGGTCAACATCCAGTCAGAGCTCACAAAGTGTGAGGTTTTGGTTCGTTGTAAGGTGCGGTGACATGGCATATTTTGGTTGGTTAATGGAGGACCAATGAGGAGGAGACAAGTGGCAAGCCTGGAGGCTGCCACGTGTCCCTCCCCAAAGGTCAGGTTATGGCATGCATCAAAGTTTTTATGGAGGCTCCAGGGTTCGACCTCGTGACCTCCTCTGCTCAAACCATAAGACTCACTGCTATACCATGTTATGTTACTTAACATGTATAGAACACCACAAATATTTGAATTTTAAAATAATTAGGGTTGGTGGTTAGGAGGGCCAGCCCTCCCATGTGAACACACCAACCCACAGAGGTCACGGTTACAGTTAACATCCAGCGCCAACACAACTACGAACCTGCAACATGTGAACAATCTGGCGGTGATATCAAACCGTTAACAAAACAACGGACAACACACCATAACCGCGACACTAGTAGTGTCGCTAATAGTTCATGCCACCAGGTGACACCTCTGCCTAAACCGTCAGTGCAAACAGAAACATTTAGCCCTTAATTGCGCACTTAATGTGTTAATCTGCAGTTTAATATTAATTAAACTCCACTTAATATTAATTAAAATTGAGATTAAGTTGGCGACATGTTTAGAAGACCTGATAAATTCGGAGGTTCCACTAATTTTAGTGGAGTTAACTATAGTTCCTCCAGTTTTGGAGGATGTTTTGTAGGGAAAAACAGTTTGGGTCATAACTGGAGAAAATTTCAACCAAATTGAGCTTAGGAAAAGTTGTTCCTAGCTAATTTCGACATTCTGAACACATTGAAACAAGTTTTAGGAGTAGTAGAGCTTTGTAAACATCATTTTTTCCATATTGAGTTAATATAGAGGCCCAAGCCATGGAAGCCGGACCAAGGAGATGTAGCCTAGGAGGGGTGAACTCCTTCATCAAAACAGTGTGTCAAGTGTTCAAATTGATGGTTTGATGTACTTTTCATTATTGTTGTTTAACACTTGTTTTTGATGCTATTTTGCTCATGTATTTCACATAAAACTTGATAAAAAAATTACCTCTTTACATCCATAAACAACCTATGCACAGGAAGCAATGGACAAGCATTTGTTTATAAATATGTAATTGAAATTAGCACAACAAAACTAACATTTAATAAGAGATCAAGTCCTTATGTAGGATGGACAAGTGGTATGCTATGTGTCACGAAAACTGAATGAGCACGAGCAGAACTACCCCACACATGATTTGGAGTTGGTGGTGATCATACATGCTTTGAAGATGTGGAGGCTCTATGTTCTTGGCAGGAGGTTTGTATTGATGAGTGATCACAGTGGTTTGCGGTATCTATTTGACCAACCGAATCTAAATGGAAGGTAGGCTTAGTGGTTGGATATGATCAACGAGTTTGACTTTCAGATTATGTATATCAAAGGTAAAGAGAACAAGGTGGTAGATTCTCTTAGCAGGTACATACAGGTAAATAGCATAGTAGCTAAGAGATCCTATGGGAGAGTCTTACAGGATAGGATCTTGCACGCAGGTCAGCGAGATGTCAGGTATATGGATATTGTGCACATTTTGTAGCATAGTACATGCACATGTACATGTAATGGTACAGGTACATGTACAAGTATAGGTACATGTACATGTAGTGGTACAGGTACAGGTACATGTACAAGTACAAATGAAGGTGCACACGATATGCAATATATTCTCATGACAAATGGATTGGTTAGATTTAGGGACAAGATATATGTGCCCGATAGTAGTGAGCTCAAGAAGGTGACCTTGAGGGAGTTTCATGCGAAACCATATTCAAGTCACCCAGGATATTAGAATCCATTGACAACAATGAAGAAATTCTATTATTGGCCGAATTTGAAGAGGGACGTAGCAAATTTTCTGGCTAGGTGCTTGGATTGTAAGCATGTGAAGGTAGAGTGTAAGAATCTAGGTGGACTCACGATTCTAGAGTGGAAATGGGAGGTCATTTCCATGGACTTAATCACAGGTTTTCCAAGGATAGTGAGACAACATGATTCCATCATGGTAGTGGTGGACAGGTTTACAAAGGTAGCACACTTCATTCCAGTGAAGTCTACATTATCAGCGAATGATGTATCACATGTATTCATCAGGGACATGGCAAGATTGCATGGAATTCCAAAGAGGACTGTGTCAGACATGGATGCAAAGTTTATTTCAAGTTTTGGAAGGAGTTGTTTTCAAGTTTGGGCACAGAGTTGGCCTTCAATACAATTTATCATCTGCAGATAGATGGACAAATAGAGAGGATCAATAAGATATTGGAGGACATGTTGAGGATGAATGTGATGCACCAACAACATAAATGGGAAGAGTACCTTCCAATGGTAGATTTCTCTTATAACAATGGGTACAAGGAGTCACTAAGGATGAGTCCATTTGAGGCATTTTATTGGCAAAGTTGCAATACTCCCATCAGTTGGAGTGATCCAGTTAATAGGGTGTTGATTCAACCAAACATGTTGGTGGAAATGGAATAGGAAATGAAGGTAATCAAGAAGAATTTGAAATCAGCACAAGATATGAAGAAGAGCTATGCGGATTGGGAGAGGTTCTTCAAGGAGTTCCAAGTTAGTGAACAAGTGTACTTGCACATCAAACTCAAGAAGTTCTCCTTGTGGATTGGATCATGTGCCAAGCTGGCACCCCAATTTTGTGGACCTTTCATTGAGAGGATTGGGCCAATAGCCTATTGACTTGCACTATCTTCGATAGTGAAATTCCATGATGTTTTCCATGTGTAATTACTTAATAAGTGTGTTAAATATGATGATAATGTGATTTAATGGTCTGTATTGTAGGTGGAGCCAGAAGGAGAATTCCAGTCGGAATTGTAATGTATTTTGTAGAGAAAGATGATCATGCTTTAGAACCGAGAAATCCAACAAGTTAAAGTGCAGTGGAAGCACTTTGGTCCCAATGAAGCTACATGGGAGATGGCATATCAGATGTGGACTATGTATCCTTACTTATTTGTTGGTTGAGCAGATGTTTTGGTATATTTCTTTCATATTGTTTTGGTACATGTTTTGGTGATGCTTGGTATATGTACATATGTATATGGATGTAAATGCCACCATGAGATATGTTATAAAGCTCTAATAAGTGGTATGGGTGTCATGTCGTTATGACATTATGATGTTATACTTGTTAGGTTGTCATGTTGGTTCTCTTCTCAACAGGATGATCATTGTAAATACTGCAACAAGCTAAGTTATAAAGCTCCATGGGAAGTATGTTTTTCTTACAACACCCTTGTTAGTTGTAGGTGTTGTTGAACATCGAGGATGGTGTTCCCCCAAGGGGGGGGGGGGGTTCTGTAATAGCCTTGGTGAAAATTCCATGTAATAAAAAGTTAATAAATGAAAAATAGTAAACATAGTTGATGGGACACTTATTCCAAGCTGAATGTTGGGAAAAGACATAGTGATGGGGATCACTTGTGGTTAATTAATTGCTAAGGAAATTGGCAAAGGCAATGACAAAGGATTTGGTAAGGCAAAGTGGCATTTATCGACATTTATTTATGAAAATAACAGAAAAGGAGAAAAGGGAGGTAAAAGGTCACAGGTTGCATGTGAGGAGGAATTTGGAGGAAAATAATGGAAAATGAAGAAAATAGAGGCATCATTAATAAAAAGGTTGCTGAGGATCAGTTCATAGACTTTTGTAAGTTTAGTCCTGGATCTCTCTCTATTCTCTCTCTCTCACACTCTTGGAAACTTAGAGTTTTCTTCTTGGAGCACTCTTCGAGGAGTGTGGCATACTTGGAGTTTTGGAGCAAGAAGGCAAAGGAAGAGCAGGAAGGTGCAAGAGGACATCGGGATCAACAACCACAATGGGTTTTTCTTGTAGGTACCAAGTTGCATGTATGTTTCCCAGTAGTTTTGGCATGCATGGCATATGCATGTGGTTTATTGGTTATGATCTGTCATTGGGCTTGAGGATTTCCTGGATTGACAGTGGATTTGCCTAGCCTTGCCATTTTTTGGATAACCATGGTGTTGTGGGTTCATTTCTCTATTTTTCTAGTTGGTTCTCATGTTTCATTTATCTTGGGTTGAGTTACTTGTTCCTGGAAGCCCTGGTTGGACAAAAGCTCTGAAAGCTCTGTAACAACTTGGGTTGAGTTACTAGTCCTGGAAGCATTGGTTGGACAAATGCTCTGGAAGCCCTTGGTGGGTCGAGTTACTAGTCCTGGAAGCCCTGGTTGGAAAAACTCCTCTAGAAGCCCAATGACAACTATGGGTTGAGTTACTAGTCTTGGAAGCCTTGGTTGGAACAAATGCTCTGGAGCCCTAGAAGGCTTTGGTAGAGACCAATCTAGTGATGGTTTTGTGATGTCTGACCATGAGGTGGATTCACTGTTTGATGGGTTGAGGTGTTTTGGTCTCTGGAAGCCCTAGATGGATTTGATTGATGTGTTTTATGAGATTCCACATTCATGCTTGGAATTGTAGGTTTTAACCTCGTACAAAAAGTACCTGCATACGAATTCTAAAACACAAAAAATAAACAATGCAAGAGCATAACCCATAAAACACATATACACAAAGATTTTCCCCTGAATACCAAAACCGGGACTATGAGCTTGATTTTTCATTATATTCCTTTCAATGTTACAATACATATTTATACATGCCGAAGCATCCAATACCATGGATCGAAAACCATCGTGTCCAAAACCATGTGCGAAAATCATGCACAAAACTATAGGTAGGTCCGCCCAACCTAATATAGGGTTCAAAACCAAAATTTTCCGGGGCGCTACTATGGATCCCATAGAGTGGGGTTACCTACACCCCTCAAAACTCTTGTGACTCCCCTCTCTACGTAATCGGCGCAATGAAGGGGGGGGGGGGGG
>APFE030418990.1:14384-33696 GCA_000404065.3 Pinus taeda
GGCTCCTCCCCCCTTCTAACCCCCCGGTTAACTACGCGGGCTAGTCGTGGAAAGAATATAACACAACCCAACCTTTTCCCACTTCTTGTTTTCTTTCCATAGGGGGCCACAAGAGAGCTTAGTCATTTATCCAGCCCTGCAATTCCTATTGTTTCTCTACACCAAGAGAACTTATCAGAGCTCACAGATTTTGTCAATGCATCTGCAATATTCTTCAAAGTGTCCACCTTTACCAACAACACCTTTTTGTCTTCTATCATATCCCTCACAAAGTGATACTGAACATCAGTGTGCTTTGTGTTTTAATGATATGCAAGGTTCTTTGCCAAGAAAATTTAACTTTGGCTGTCATAGTCTATCCTTATAGCTCCATGTACTAACCCCATACTTGAACACAATCTCTGCAACGAAACTGTTTCCTTGCTTGCATGAGTGGCTGTCATGTATTCTGCCTCTGTAGTTGATAGTGCCACTATAGATTGTTTCTTACTCATCCAACTGACTACACCTCCAAATAGGTTAAACACATACCCACTTGTAGATCTTCTCTGATCCAGATCTTTAGCCCAGTCTGCATCAACAAAGCCATGATATCCAACACTCTGTCCAATCCTGGTCTTCCTTGGTAGCACAAACCATAATCACTAGTGCCAAGCAAATACCTGAAAACCTGCTTCACAGCTGTCCAATGCTCCTTCCCTAGTTTTGACATAAACCTGCTCAATACTCCCACTACATGTGCAACATCTGGTCTAGTACAAACCATCACATTCGTCAGGCTACCGAATGCACTTGCATATGTAACACATGACATATCTTCTTCCTCTTCTTGTGTCTTGGGGCACTGTTCAACAGATAACTTTACACCTACAGGAATAGGAACCTTCACTGGTTTACTATCCTTCATATTAAACCTCTGCAATATTGTCTCGACATACTTCCTCTGGTTTAACCAGAGCTTCCTCTTTGCCCGATCTCTTTTAATTTCCATGCCCAAAATATAGTTTGTAGCACCAAGATCTTTCATGTCGAATTTGGACAACAATTGGGTCTTCAAATCCTGGATAATTTCTTTGTCATTTCCAATCATCAACATATCATCCACAAATAACAACAGATAAATAGCACAAGCACCAATTAATTTAAAATACATACAGTGATTTTCTTTTCTTCTGGTGAAGCCAAGTCCTCGTATAAATGTATCAAATTTCTGATACCACATCCTTGGTGACTGTTTTAACCCATACAGAGACTTCTTTAACTTGCACACCAGTTATTTCTTACCCTTCACTGCAAAGCCTTCAGGTTGCTTCATGTAGATCTCCTCTTCCAGATCCACGTGAAGAAATTCTGTCTTCACATCCATCTGTTCTACCTCAAAATCAAAAGCAAAAACAACATATAAAAGTAATCTAATAGAAGTTACCTTGGTAGTAGGGGAAAAAATATCACCAAAATCAATTCCCGACACCTGGGAATAACCTTTTGCTACCAACCAAGCTTTGTATTTCTCCACCTTTCGTTCTACATTTGTCTTCTTCTTGAACACCCATTTTCCGCCAATGGGTTTCCTTCTAGCCAACAACTCCACCAGATCCCAAGCCTCATTTTTTGTGCAAAGATGCCATTTCATCAACCATGGCCTCTTTCCAGAGTTTTCCATCCTTTTACTCTACTGCTTCCTTCACAGTTCTGGGATCATCATCAGTAATAGATAAAGCAAAATTTGAACAAAAAGCAGATGGACTATACCTTTCTGGCTACCTTCTTTCTCGAATTGATCTTCTCACACCCATAGTTTGTGGCTCTTCATCTTCTGATTCCTCCTTTGTTGTAGAGTCTAATTCTTCCTCCTTTAGCTCAAACTCTATCTTCTCAGGTTCCTTTGGTTGGAATTCATGTTTAATAACATCTTTCACCTCTCTGTACACCACATCTCGTTTGTACACAACCTTCCTTGTTACTAGGTTCCAAAGCTTATAACTCTTTAAACCATCCTTATACCCAATAAAGATGCACTTTTTAGATTTACTATCCAACTTGGTTTCTTTCTCCTTTGGAACATGTACATATGGATCACATCCAAATACCCTCAGATGTGAAAGAGAGGGTTTCTTACCAATCCATACCTCTTGTGGGGTTCTATCCCCCAATGCTGATGAAGGCGATTTGTTGACCAGGTAACATGCTGTCTCCACCACCTCTGCCCATAATTCCTGTCCTAACCCAGCACCACTAAGCATGCTTCTTGCCCTTTCCGTCAATGTCTTGTTCATTCTTTCTGCAACTCCATTTTGCTGAGGTGTATATGGAGTAGTCTTCTGCTTTGCTATACCACATTTCTTACAAAATTCTTCAAATTCCTTACTGCAAAACTCTCCACCATTATCTATCCTCAGCACCTTTATCTTCTTCACTGTCTGGTTTTCCACCAGAGCCTTCAATTCTTTAAACCTGTTAAAGACTTCAGATTTCTTCTTAAGGAAATATATCCATGTATTTCTTGAGAAGTCATCTATAAATGATACATAGTACACAGACTTACCCAGTGATGGAACCTTCACAGGTCCAAACACATCCTATGCACAATATCTAATATCTGTTTTGCCCTCTTACCACCAGAGGGGAAACTCACTCGATTCTGCTTCCCATATACACAATTTTCACAGAAATCAAAATCGAGAGAGCTATTACTCACACCTTCTACCATACCTTTACCATGAAGTGTTAAAAGGCCCTTCTCTCCAATATGTCCAAGCCTTTGATGCCACAACGTGGTCTTCTCTCCAAAGACCAATAGATTTTCTCCTCCACTTTAAGGAACCACACAACTATTGCACCCATCAACAACAGTGCTACCTGGTGGGCTCCAGTATTGCATCAATAATGCTGCAACTCCTGGGACTCCCTTCTTTACTTTTATCAACCTAGTAGTTCGTAACAAACTTTGAAGCGACAGTGCTGTATGCACAAGTATTAGCTCTTGGCGTAGCTGTCACTTGGTCAGCTGGCACAAGTCCGCTAGGGGCTCAAGCCAACTTCTATGAGCTCTGAGAAGAAGCTTGTTAACTGATGGATGGAAGCTAACTCAAAGGAAGCTAATCTGCTTGCGAAAAGAAACTGAAGGGCTGAAAGAAAGCGCAAACCCTAGCAAACCCTAATCTGACCAACTAGTCCCACTGATGCAAAGAAGAGAATGCAAGCTACTGAAAGAGATGCCATTACTTCAAGGAAGGTAAAATACATGTGTCTAGACTACCTCTATCTGAAGAAAACATCTTTTTGTATTTTTGAATAAGTTGTCATAATTATCATGCATACGCTTTCACTGTTCTTGACTGTGCAAAGGTGGATTGGTGAGAAGAAATGCTTGGAAGAGGTCGGGAAGTTCAGAGAGGGCCTAAGGGGTTCTACAGGTTGTTCAGGAATTTCTACAGGATGTTCAGAAATGGGATTTTGGAGGATGGATGGGTGAGGAAAGATGAAGGAGTGGGTATGGAAGTAGGATAGGCGTTTGAAGTGGTCCAGGGACTGCTGGATGGAGTTGAGAGAAGGTGTAGATGGCTGAATTCGTTCAAAGAGGGCTGAAACAATGCTTGCACAAAAAGGTAGGGTTATGTGGGCAAAGTGACAAACGTGAGGCAAGAAACCCAGTTAGGGGATGGAACAGATGGATCTGATGAAGTTTGGGTGGATGAAGAAGTGGTACAGGTGCTCTGCAATGTATATTTCCAACTGAACCAATAAAGACTTGAAAGTAATCAAAGACCTAGTTATGCCAACCTAATCTGATCTAGCTAACAATAAAGTGAATGAACAGAAGCTTTATTTGTAAGGAAACCATGTATATTAACTATGCAACGAAGCATTCAAATATCTGAACATGTAGCCAACTTCTGCAAATGAAAATCATACACTAGTGATTGCATGGAAAAGCAAAAATAGTGTTTTTGTTTGGGACATCAAGGTTACTTTGATCCCAGCCCCTGATCCTATGAGGGAGAGGTGAAACCAAAGGTGCTCGTTGGCCTTTTTCTAAAGCATTTTCCTTGTTGATATCCTACCAACTTAATCTAAACATCAAAAGCCTTTCTAACTATCAACAGTGACCTAGTTAATCAACACAATTTAATCTGCCTAACAGAAATAATTTTGCAAATGCATAAAGGAGAAATAATGATGCATAAAGGAGAAATAACAATACATAAAGGAGGCCTTGGCTCTCAGGTTGGGCCCAACCCTAAGAGCTACGGCTCCTATAAAGAACTCAGAGCTGATACCAAATAGGATTGCTTGTCATTATCAAAAAATAGTCATCACCCGAAAGTTATGCCACAATGGCTACAAGAAAACGAGCTGAAAGTGACAGCACTATAGTGCAAAAAATAAAATAGTTTCAAAAGTAAACTACGAAGGCTGAGGCCTTCTTATTTATACATTACGAGGGGCCTAGCTTGGCTGCCTTTAGGATCCATTTTAGTGGTCTGTGAGCTCGAAGTTGAGGGTGGAGATCCCGAGGAAGGGCCATTTAATGTCAGAGACAACCCCCTTATGAATCCTCACCTCAAGCTTGGCTGTCACCTAGCCCATGATTGCTTGGTTTTGCTCCAACATTTGTCCAAAAAACCTGAAATAACCACATATTAGCCTCCTAGGTAGAGTGACCACCCTTATTCGTTCAAATGACATAAACATAGTAAAAAGCATGCATAATCTATGAAAAATGGAGGATTGAACAAGGATAATTAGGCAAAATGAGCCCAATCAGTTACCTAATTCGGGGCTCATTATCACCCCCTTGCTAAATGGGTTGCTCATCCTCTGCGCAACTAGTCCAACTCCTCATCCTTGATCGCCTTGATTGCCTCCCTCACATCCCAGGCTTCTGAAGTAATATCTTCTTCACTGTCATGGAATCCGGCCTTCCTTTCCACCTCTTCCCACTGCCTATGCTCCTCTTCTTCCGTGCCTCCTTCCAGCAACCCCAAAAGAAAAGGTGGACTTAACTTGAGGCCTATCAAATTGGCTTGAAGATTCTGCATGGAATTTTTGTAGAGAGGCAGTCGTGCCAAGGCCTCCCTCATTCTAGTTGGGGTTTGGTATTCTCTGATTTTGAGGCTGTGGGACAATGTGTTCCACCTACGGGTGCAAGCATGAACACAGTTGTCCCCCAATATTCACTCCATGTCCTCAAAATGTGCTATAGCCTGAGCTTGATGATCCATGTAATCTAGCAGGGCCTCAGAGTTGTTTGCCAGGTGCTGGTGGGCGGATATTAATGCTGAGGGATCCCCTGGCTCTGCTCTAATCAATAGCGGTTCCTGTAGTTCCCGGTACATGACATTTCTGACCTCTGCTGCTCTCTTTTCTTCATGGTTTAGCCATGAGGTCATGGAAATAAGCTGCATGTCCCCTACTGCAGTGTTGGGGTCCCATGAGGTCATGTTGGGAAGGGCCAAATTATGAAGGTAGAACTCTGATAGCTTGGCCTTGTCTTCTGACAAACTGCTGTCACATAAAGCCATGAATTTTTGGGGGTTTTGGAGTTGAGTGATACCTATTTGTGCCAAAGTGTTGATCTGAAATTGTAACCACTGATCCCTAAGGCATAGGGCGTAGGATTTGGCTGGCTACCTACACTGCAGAGCTTCCATTGCCTCCTTCTCTTGTATCTGCTGTTTTAGAGACTGTATCTCTAGGCCTGCTTGCAATTCTTTTTCCTGTAGCTGCTGATTTAGTGTCTCAATTTCACCCTGCATTCCTTCCTTTCTCTGCTGTTCTTTTGTGGTATCTTTGGCTGTTGTGGCCTCCTCCCGTTGCTGTTGTTCTCCCAAGAGGTGAGGCTTGTCTTCTTTCCTCTGTCCTTGTAACTGTAGCTGCTGTCTAAGCAGCTGATTATCTTCCCGTAGCTTGGCCTGCTGGTAGCTCTCCACATGTCATACCCTTGCCAATTCTTTTTGGGCCTCCTTGAGCTTTTCCTCCAGAGGACCTATATCTTCCACACCCTTGGATTTAGCGATCTTCATCCAAGTGTGGGTGATCACTCTTTCTTCCTCTAGTGCTAGGAAAAGTGGCACTGTGAATTTTTGGGGAATGATCTTCCCGACCTCTAAGAAGTTATAGTAAGAGCCCAGGCTAGGTTGGGGGCTTGGTTCCATAATGGTATCAACCTTCTCTTCCTCTAGTGATGACTTGGCTTCTTTTTCCTCCATCTTTTCGGTCTCCTTCAGCCTAGCCAATGTTTCATGTAGAACAACCTTAGCATCCTATAGAGAGGCCTCTGAGTTCAAATTTTCCATCCTTTCTTTCCATGTGGATGTCTTTGGGCTTCCTCGCTCATATGTGATGGATGTCTTTTGTTTGGATGGGGTGTCTACAATTGTAATTGGTCCTTTGGACTGTTTCTCTTTTGGTCTGCCAGTTTTTATCCTCGTGCTTCTTCTTGCCTTAAAATACATGGAAGGCTCCCTCTTCCGCTTTCCTTTTTTCTTTGGAGATGTACTGAGGGTGGCCAACACAGCTGCTGCCTCCCTAGCTAGAATATCAGGAGATTCTTCCTTCCCTTGCCCTTTTTCCAGACTTCCTATAGAAAGTCCTGTGCTGACTGTTTTCTGGCTTCCTGTAGAAGCAGTTTTTGGGCTTCCTGTAGAACCAGTTTGCACTGTTTTGGCTTGCTTGGCTGGGGGTGCCTTCTCCTTTAGTTTGGCTGTGGCTGCCTTAGGTGTGCCTTCACTTGCTTGGACTTTTTCAATCCTTTCTGCGCTGCTCTGCAATCTCTTCTCCCTGGGTGTTTGTGTCATTTTTCCACCCACAATTTTGGCCTCAGCAGCTTGGCCTTTCTCTCATTTCTCTTTTTATCCTTGCTTTGGTGGTCTGCCCAGGGTTTCCTGGCCCTTGGCTTTCTTTTCTGTCTCAATGTGCTCCTTCTCCTCGTTGCTGGAGGAAGTGAGTTCCTCGACCAAAATTCAGATATCATCATCCTTAGACATATTGCGAAAAATATCCCAGGAGAGAGGGACAATATAGGTATGGAGTGCATCTTCTACCATGAGATTGATAAGCCCATGATGGGCCAGCTGGTCAGGTGTCCCTTCCTTCAGTTTTGTGGCACACTTAATCAAGGATTGTAGGAGGAAGTAGGGGATGCTCAACTTTTGTTCTGTGGGTAAATCCATCTTGTGCCTGAGTTCAATTAGTAAACGGAAGTGATAACCATATACAATACTAAACCACCCCTCACAGGTCATATATTTCATAATCTGAAGGTTGACTTCGCTCCAAAATGGCTGTAGGCTAGCTCTCCGGACCCCATTCTTATCCTCTGAAAACTGTTCCTCTGGTAGGAAGAATTCCTTTTTGGCCTTTTGGCCCAATTTCCTCTCCTTTTTATCCCAGGGTATCCCCAATGGTAGATCAGTGACTCTGCTAATGAGTTGTGGGGTGAGATTTAGGGTCAACCCTCTAAAGTTTACAGTGGCTAGTGTCTTTGATTTAGGCTTCAGGGACCTTAGGAACTCCTCTGTTATTTCATCATCGTGACCTTGAATTTTTTCACAGAAGGTCATCCAATTTGCACGGGTAAATAGGTCTACCACCTCAGGAGTTTCTCGCAGTTTCTTGGAATCCGAGGGTTCCTTTCTGATAAACCTGACATGGTGAAAAATGCTCTATTTTGGCTTGTGCTTTGATCAGAAGGGGAATTCTATGTATGTTTTCCTCCTCAGAACGTTGAAAACAGTATCCCTCAGGTTACTTTGTATCAATTCCCCGGTTTTAAAACTCGACTGCCCGTGTACAGAAGGACGACTCTGGTTTCCCTAAACAGAGTGCAGAGCTCAATTTCCACCCCTCATCATACATATAATCATGTAAAATTAACATTTTTTTCACACTTATTAGCCCTGACAGTGTTTCAAATTTTCTACAGGAGGAATTTTCTTCAGGACCTGTGGAGAAAATCTTGGACGCAAACCAACGAAGAAATTTCATGCAACCACAAGTAAACTGCTATTTTGATTCACAGGCATACTTGATTTTAATTTTCCTACTCCAACACGTCGAATTCACCACCTTTCGAAATATCATGCATGGTAATGGTGTGTTCGGGCCTACCTCTCTTCGAATTGCCAACTTCGACGTAGACAGTTCAGGTTTCTCTGTTATGCTGGGTTTCCTGTAGAGCTCCTTCATGTAGAAAGATTTTCCGACTTCTGGAGGACGTCACGGTGCTTCTGGACAAGTCTGAGACGTGGGAGGACGTTGGAATGGGCCGAGAAGCTCGGGCTAACAAACTGCAGAGGAGGAGGACGCATACTCTGCTGCAAAACGGTTGCAAGTGCAAATGACAGCGGTTCATCGTGAGTTATTCGGCCGAGCAATTTGAATTACTGCGAAATTCATGGTGCGGGGGTGAGCTGTCGAGGCTGATTTGTTAGCCAACGTCACAGCCATCATTCTTCGGCGTGTCTCTGACCGCCAAATCCTTCCTCTGCCATTAACCATCGCCATTTCTGCCAAACTGTCGATTCTCCCCGACTGGACACTTCCCACATGTCAATTGCCCGTCTCTTTGGCATAACCGGGCTCATTCGGATCCCACGAGGCCATCCGACTGGCTGTGGGTGTTTAGTTGACTGGCTACCGAACTTGTTCAATCCGCACATTTCACAGTCATGCAAATTTCTAAGTATAGTCTATGTAATTCAATGAATAAGGTTAGACACTTACCTGTGTGGCCGTGGACGTGTTCTGCAGGCTTAGGGACGTGGAATGATGGATTTTCTTGTTGCTGCTTCGTGCACGGGTGCTAGAGCTCCTTTTTCATTGGATGATGCTGTATGCAAGACTTCGGGACCTGACCCTCTGGTTGTGAATGCTGCATGCGCTAGCTCCGTCTGATTTGAACTGCTGGTGTCTCCATAGTATGTGCTCCAGCTAGATCAGCTGCTACAGGATTCCTGTAGGACATCCTTTAGCTGCTTCTCCTCCAAGGATGCATGTTGAAATGAGCAGGATTGCGTTAATGGATGAAGGGTCCTGATGGAGCCTTGATAGGTAGAGTGTGCGAGCCTCTGCATGCCTGATTTGTCACTTGGAGGAAGAAATTTTAATCTGATGAAACATAACTCTTGTATGACTGGGCAGGAATACATAACCAGATTGTTGCAATGGCGGTGGAAGGAGATGAAACAAGTGGTGGATGGAAGAAAAGGGTGGTTGCATGCCCCATCAATAGATTTCAAGCTTCAAATCCCTCTCCAGAATCGATTCTGGCCTGCCCAAAGGCTCTAGAGGATGTTTCCTGTAGAAATGCAAAACTTCCTGTAGAAAGTCCTGAAGCTTTCTGTAGGAGGTTGAACCTCGACCAGATTGTGTCCAAATCTTGAAAAAAGTGAGTTTCCATGGAGGGAGTGTCTATGAGGATTCCTGGTAACTTGGTACGGACCCCTGTCCTCATTTTGGGCGACCTTCTTTTCTGCACTGTATTCCTACAACCTGCAATAATTCTTCAGAGATTAAACCTGCTTTTTTTTTTTTTTTTTTTTTTTTTTTTTTTTTTTTTGAGAGATACAGCAGGGGTGCCTCCATTAGGTTTTCACCCCTACTATCTGCCTTGGGCACCTCAAAGAGGTTTTCACCCAAAGGTCTTTTTATTCAATTTTTTTATTTTCTGAGAGACAACAGGGGTGCCTCCATGAGGTTTTCACCCTTACTGTCTGCCTTGGGCGCCTCAGAGAGGTTTTCATCCAGGGATCTTTTTATTCCTTTTTGTTTTTTGTTTTTTTGATGATCAAGGTGTGGCCGAAACAGAGGCAGGACCCTTCTCTATTACCAACACTAATTTTTCCATAGTCTCAATGAACTCCTGCCTCGAAAGGGGTTTCCTGTAGATCTTCAGTCAATGCCCATTGACGAGCATGGGGATGGCTTCATCAATGGTCCTGATAAGGACTGAACCATTGTCATTGCATTTCTCCACTGTATATGGTCCTAGCCATCTTGTCCTCAGCTTCCCTTTGAAATTCTTGTGTCTGGAGTCATACAGTAGTGCCCAATCTCCCGACTGGAATTACTTTTCATTAAGGTGTCGGTCATGCCATATATTCCTCTGAAGTTGAACCACTTTTGAGTGGAGGAGGGCTTGAATTCTATGTTCATCTAACCCATTCAGCTGCAATAACCTTTCACGTTGAGCATGGCTGAGATCTAGGTCCAGCTGAGCTGCCATCCTCAATGTGTTGTACTTGAACTCTATTGACAATAGAGCTTTCTTCTCGTAGACTAGCTCATAAGGTGTGAAATTGGTTGTGGTCTTCCAAGTGGTGTTGTAGGTCCAAGTGGCCTCAACCAGGCGATCTGCCCAATCCTTTCTGCTGCTGCTCACCACCTTATTCAAAATCCCTTCTAATGCTCTATTAGTGACTTCCACCGGCCCATTTGCTTGAGGATGATATGGGGTGGAAGTCCTATGCTTGATCTTGTGATGAGCGAGCAAGTCTTCAATTAAGTTGGAGGTGAACTAGCTTCCTTGATCGGTGACTAACTCTCTTGGGTAGCCAAACTTGTAGAAGATATTTTCTCTTAAAAACTCAGCCACCTTTTCTTCTGTTGCTGCTTCGATTGCCTTTGTTTCTACCCATTTTGTCAAGTAGTCGGTGTACACAATGATGTAAGACCTTTGCTTTGAAGGAGGGTTGATAGGACCCACAAAATCCATGCCCCACTTCTCAAATGGCTCGAGAGTCACTTGAGGTTGGAGAAGCATTTCATCCCTTGGAGTCGGTTTCCCCATCCTCTGGCATCGGTCACACTGGCTGATGTATCTTCTGACATCTTGATGAAGAGTGGGCCAATAGTAGCCTGCCTGTAGAATATTGAAGGCAGTCCTCTTTGCTGCAAAGTGGCCTCCACAGGGTCCATCGTGACAGGTTAGGAGAATGTCAAAGACTTCCTCCTCCCTAACACAATGCCTCAAGATCTGATCCGGGCCAAGTTTGAACAGGTTGCCCTCGATCCAAGTGAATGGGGCACTCTTCCTCATGATTCTGCTCTTTTCTTGTGAGGATAGATGAGGAGGGAACTGTGATGAGACCAAGTAGTTTGCTATATCAGCAAACCACAGAGAGAGTACTGAGATAGAAAACAAATGTTCATCTAGCATCTGGTCATCCACTGTTCCTTCTTCCCCTGCAAGCAAATCCAATTTAGACAAGAAGTTAGCAACGACATTTTCTTTACCCGGTTTGTCGATGATAGTCAAATCAAATTGCTGCAACAAAAGTAACCATCTAATGATACAAGCATTTACATTAGGCTTATTCATTAAATATCTAATTGTAGTATGATCAGTATGTACAAATGTTTGATAACCAGTGATGTAGTGTCAGAACTTGTTCAGGGAATGGACTATGGCCAGTAACTCTTTCTCGATTACAATATAGTTCATTTCTGCCTTGGATAGGTTTTTGCTGACAAAGTATATGGCATATGGAAATTTCTCCTCAACTTGTCCTTGGATTTGTTCGAGGCATCAGTGTGGATGTGGAAAGGTAGGGCCCCATTTGGGCCTCTCAAGATCAGGGCAGACACTAACTTATCTTTCAACTCATTTAGAGCCCCTTGACAGTTGCCAATCCATTTAAACTCAACATCTTTTCCTAAGAGGCCAAACAATGGCGAGGCTAGCTTGCTGAAATCTTTAATGAATCTTCTATAATATCTTGCTAAGCCTAGGAAACTCCGAACATCTCTTACCTTCTGAGGAGGCGGAACCTTTTTGATGATAGCAATTTTGTTAGGATCCACCTGTAATCCTTGACAAGAAATGGTATGACCTAACATGGTCCCTTCAGTCATCAGGAATTCACATTTTTCAGGACTGAGGGATAGGTTCATCTTAATGCACTTGTTTAAAACTTTTCCCAGGTTGGACAAGGCTTCTTGGAAGTTAGACCCATAAGGAGTAAAGTCATCCATATAGATTTCCACCTAATCATGAACCAACTCAGCAAATATGCTCAATATAGCTCTCTGAAAAGTGGTAGGAGCATTGCATAGCCCAAAGGGAAGGACTCAGTAGGCAAAGGTACCCCATGGACAAGTGAAGGTGGTCTTATCTTGGTCCTCCGGGCTGATTTGGATCTGATTATACTTGCTAAACCCATCTAGGAAAGAGAAGAACTTCTTCCCTGCTAGTCCATCCAACACTTGATCTATGAAAGGCAAAGGGAAGTTGTCTTTCTTGGTGGCTTTGTTTAGTTCTTTGTAATCTACACAGATTTTCCACTTCCCATTTTTCTTGGGTACCAACACCAGAGGGGAAACCCATTCACTGTCCGAGATGGGGTAGATGAATCCTACATCTAACAATTTTTGCAATTCTTCTTTAACAATGACCTTAAGGGCCGGATTCATTCTCCTCTGAGGCTGTCTGACTGGCTTACAGTCCTCTTTAATGTAAATATGATGGGTACATGCCAAAGGATGGATTCCTTTCATTTCCTTATAGCTCCAAGGAAAAGCCTCCAAATGGTGGTTCAAAAGGCTACATAGCTCTTTTTCCTGAGAGGGAGAGAGAGAGGAACTGGTATTTAAAGTTCTTTCAGGGCCAAACTCCACATTCTTAACTCTAGGAGAGGTCGGATCAGTCACACAGAGGTCCACTAAAGCACTGGCTTGGGTATATTCCACCAACTCTTCTAAGGACAGTGCACCGAGAGGAGGAATTTGGATTAAGTTCTCAATCAAATCATCCTCGGTTTGAGGACCTTCCCTGGTGGCCTCCACTGTGCATAATGGTGCAGAGTAGACCTCGTCCTCATCTCCTTCTTCCAACCAAAGCGGTAAGTCATGTTCTAGCAGAGGTTGGGCAGGAGGGTATAGGACTAGCTGTTTGGACATAGGCCCATTCTTGATAGTCATGCTTCTCGCTCGACAGCTGATGTAAGCATTTGCAGTAGCTAGCCAAGGCCTTCCCAAAATGAGGGGGTATCCAGTGAGTTTTGCATTCAGCTGAAGGACCAAGAAGTTCGCAGGGTACTCCGAAGAGTCAACAGAGACCAGGACATCTTCCACAATCCCTTCGGGAGTCACGATGGAGCGGTCCGCCAACTGCAGTACTGTCGAGGTCTTCCTTAAGGAACTCTGAAGGTTGAGTTTAAGCATGGTGTCCCTGGTCATCACATTAATGACAACCCCTAGATCAATCAAGGTGTAGGGGATGATGGTGCCATTGATGTGAACATCAACTACAGGACTCCTAGGGTCCAAATACTTTGGACAGATTACTTGCCCCAACATAAGATCAAACAGTTGTCCTATGACATTGATAGGTGAAGCATCTCTCTTTCGCTTGCCTGGGTGCCTGAAACACTTCTCCTTAATCAATCTGTTGTATATCGGTACATCTTTTATGGCCTGGAGAAGTGGTATTTTCACACACAACTGCTTGAGTTCTCCCAGAAGCTCATTCTCCTCTGGGTTGGTTGCGTGGTTACTGTTAGTCGCTCAGGAAAGGGTGGAATGGCTTTGGGTTCACTTTCCTGTTTCTCTTCCTCCTCCTTTAGGGGAGGAGGTTGGCACTCTAGAAGGACCTTCCCATATCGCATGTTGATCTCCTGGATCTCCATAGCATAGGTCAGGCATGCTGTCTCCCTAGTATATACCTGCTGGGCCTGTCTGTTGTTGGGGTTCGGGTTCGGTTGAGTAGGCATATGGGGTTGTCTTGGAGTAGCAGGAGGTAATGGTTGTGGTTGAGCCGGTGGTGGAGGAAAAATGGCAGGAGGAGGGTTGTATTGAGGCCTTCACCCCGGTTGAGGTGCATTCCACTGAAGTTGTGGTTGGGCATGTGAGTGAAACGAATGAGAAGTAGGTTGAGTATGGTATGGAGATGAATAGGACCACAGAGGAGGTGCGGACCAGGAAGGATGAGTAGGGGGGCCCCAAGAAGGTATATGAGTGGATTGGTTGGGGTTATAATAAGCTTGGGATGTCCCTTGCATCCCCTGCTGGTAGGGTCTGGGCCCATGTGGCCTCCTTTGGTTGAGGAAGTAGAGGGGTTCAGTAGCTGCCTCAGTCCCTAGGTACATGGCTTTAAATCCGGGCAAGGTAGGGCATTGGTTGGTGGGGTGATCTACCTCACAAACGAAACATACATCTACTGAGTGCAATGGACACTCATTCTTAGGGTGCTTCCTCGTGCATCTGGGACAAAAAATGGCCAAAGCCCTCTCAACTTCCTCTTTTTTTTGCTGAATTTGGAAGGTATCAAGTTGCATGGAAATAGTCTATCTCATCTCACTTTTGAGGTCTTACATCTGATTAGCAAACTCATGCTTGGAGAAGGTGGTACTAGCTGAAAGTGGATTCCCCCTACATCTCTTCTGGGCTGCCCTAGAATGGTTTCTAAACATGGTCTTTATGTCCTCATAAGGTAGTTGGTAGATGTCCCCTCCAGCCAGCATGTGAAGGGTATCTGGAAGGTCTTCAGGGACTCCTCGGAGCAAAACTAGCTTCAAAGATTCTGGGTCAAGTGTGCACCTGGCCCGTTTATAACTAAGTTGGAACCTTTCCTCATAATCTTCTAAAGACTCATCACTTCCCATGGTCACCCAAAAGATCTCTTCCTTGGTTTCCTTGGACCTACAATAGTCCCAATATTTGGTGTTAAAAGCTTGCTACATCTGAGCCTAAGTGGTGATACTGTTTCCAGGTAACCCCATGAACCAACATAATGCTGCATCCTTGAGGGTAGAGGGAAAGAGTTTCAACTTTTGCTCGTCCTCAGCATAGTCGTAAGTTCGACAAAGGACAACAAACTCAAACAGGAAGGTATCAGGGTCTTCAATAGTCAATCCATGGAAGTGAGGTAAAGCTGAGGGACTTATGTTTTTCATTTTCATGTCTCCATTGGTCTCTCGGATGGGAAAGGCACCTTCTATTCTCTCATCTTCTCTTCTACCGTTTCGGTTTTCAGCCATGGCTTCAGACAAAACGTTCTCTAGCTCTTCTTCTATTATAGGATCTTCGTATATCTTAGGAGGTTCACCTATAGGTTCTTCTGGCTCACTGTTACCAAAGAAGAGAGAAGGTTGACTCAGTGATGTGGTGGGGGTGTTGGGTAGGAATTTTCTAGTTTTATCTTTGTTCCTACGAGGCATGAAATGGAAAGATTTTTTTGGTTGCTTTTGCTTTTTCTACTGGTACCTGCAAAACTAAAATAGATTGAACTGCAACTAACTATCTTGTTGAAATGAAAATGTCGAATGGAAATGAAAACAAGAAAGGATTAATCTATTTTGCTGGAATGAAATTGCGGAATTGAAATGCTAAGCTACGCTTGCAGAATTGAAATTGCGGAATTGAAATGCTAAGCTACGCTTGCAGAATTGAAATTGTAGAATTGAAATGCTAAGCTACGCTTGCATAATTGAAATTGCGGAATTGAAATGCTAATCTATGAAAGCAAGAAATGTCTACTCTACTTTTGCAGAAATTAAATTGCAGAATGGAAATGAAATAAAGTACTTAGCAGAAGGTTGTAGTAGAAAATAGAAGAAAAGCAGCAATCACAAATACTCTGACGCTTCCCCGGCAACAACGCCAAAAAGAATGGTGGGCTCTAGTATTGCAGCAATAATGCTGCAACTCCTGGGACTCCCGTCTTTACTTTTATCAACCCGATAGTTCGTAACAAACTTGGAAGCGACGGTGCTATATGCACAAGTATTAGCTCTTGCCGCAACTGTCACTTGGTCAGCTGGCACAAGTCTGCTAGGGGCTCAAGCCAACTTCTATGAGCTTTAAGAAGAATCTTGTTAACTGATGGATGGAAGCTAACTCGAAGGAAGCTAATCTGCTTGCGAAAATAAACTAAAGAGCTAAAAGAAACCGCAAACCCTAGCAAACCCTAATCTGACCAGCTAGTCCCACTGATGCGAAGAAGAGAATGCAAGCTACTAAAAGAAATGCCATTGCTTCTAGGAAGGTAAAATACAAGTGTCTAGACTACCTCTATCTGAAGAAAACATCTTTTTGTATTTTTGAATAAGTTGTCAGAATTATCATGCATAGGCATTCATTGTTCTTGACTGTGCAGAGGTGGATTGGCGAGAAGAAATGCTTGGAAGACGCCAGGAAGGTTCAAAGAGGGCCTAAGGGGTCCCTGACACCCTTTCAGAGAGTTTCACAGAGTTTGGCTATCAAGAAACCTCATTTGTGAGCTTCTATAGGAAGCCTGCAGTGGTTCTACAGGATGTTTAGGAATTTCTATAGGATGTTCAGAAATTTCTATAGGATGTTCAGAAATTTCTACAGGATGTTCAGAATTGGGATTTTGGAGGATGGATGGGTGAGGAAAGATGAAGGAGTGGGTATGGAGGTAGGATAGGGGTTTGAAGTGGTCCAGGGACTGTTGGATGGAGTTGAGAGAAGGTGTAGATGGCTGAATTCGTTCAAAGAGGGCTGAAACAATGCTTGCACAAAAAGGTAGGGTTATGTGGGCAAAGTGACAAACGTGAGGCAAGAAACCCAGTTAGGGGATGGAACAGATGGGTCTGACAAAGTTTGGGTGGATGAAGAAGTGGTACAGGTGCTATGCAATGTATATTTCCAACTGAACCAATAAATACTTGCAAGTAATCAAAGACCTAGTTATGCCAACCTAATCTGATCTAGCTAATAGTAAAGTGAATGAACATAAGCTTTATTTGCAAGGAAACCATGCATATTAAATATGCAACGAAGCATTCAAAGATCTGAACATGTAGCCAACTTCTGCAAATGAAAATCGTACACTAGTGATTGCATGGCAAAGCAAAAATAGTGGTTTTGTTTGGGACAACAAGGTTACTTTGATCCCAGCCCCTGATCCTATGAGGGAGAGGTGAAACCAAAGGTGCTCGTTAGCCTTTTTCTGAAGCTTTTTCCCTGTTGATATCCTACCAACTTAATATAAACATCAAAAGCCTTTCTAAGAGCTACGACTCCTATAAAGAACTCAGAGCTGATACCAAATAGGATTGCTTGTCATTATCAAAAAATAGTCATCCCACGAAAGTTATGCCACAATGGCTAAAAGAAAACAAGTTGAAAGTGACAACACTATAGTGCAAAAAATACAATAGTTTCAAAAGTAAACTAAGAAGGTTGATGCCTTCTTATTTATACATTACGATATGCCTAGCAGGTCTCCTAAAGTCAAGGGACTCGGCTGTCCCAACTGCTAGTAGACAGTCCCTCTTCCCAAATCTGCTTGGCTACCTTTAGGATCCATTTTGGTGGCCTGTGAGCTCGGAGTTGAGGGTGGAGATCCCGAGGAAGGGCCATTTAATGTCAGAGACAACCCCCCCCACGAATCCTCACCTCAAGCTTGGCTGTCACCTAACCCATGATTGCTTGGTTTTGCTCCAACATTTGTCCAAAAAACCTGAAATAACCACGTATTAGCCTCCTAGGTAGAGTGACCACCCTTATTTGTTCAAATGACACAAACATACTAAAAAACATGCATAATCTATGAAAAATGGAGGATTGAACAAGGATAATTAGGCAAAATGAGCCCAATAAGTTACCCAATTCGAGGCTCATCACTACCTTGCAGCTTGTACAAAGTTCCAATCCGAGCTCCCCGCATCAATAACAGTGCTCCCTCAACCATCTTGCAGGTATCCTTCTCGAACACTGTTTTTACACCTGCATCATCCAGCTTGCTTACAGAAATCAGATTTCTGGCCAATGTAGGAATATGTAGAACACTTGAAAGTGTTCTAACCCTTCCACCTTACAACTTCAAGTTTACTTTTCCGTGACCAACGATTCTAGCCTTCCTATCATCCCATAAGAAGACATCACCACCATCGTATTTCTCATATTAGTAGAACCACTCTCTATGGGGAGTGAAGTGAAAGGATGCACCTGAGTCAATCAACCATGCCTCATGATCTACATGTGTACTTGAAGAAGCCAAGTACACATACCCACCTTCATTTGAGGTGGTTTTTGCCTCTCCAAAAGGAGCATCATCAGATCCCTTTCCTTTGTCAGGAGCTTTAGATTTATAGTCCCTTTTGTAGTGCCTTTCCTTTTCACATTTCCATCACATCACCTTTATCGGTTTTCTTGGAGATTTAGATCTCCCTCTATATTTAGACCTCCCACTCGATGACTTATTTTTGTTTCTATTCTGGGACCATCCTCGTACAAACAAGGAATCACCATTCAGATTCTCCATATTTTTCCATCTCATTTCCTCTGTCAGCAAGGATGATATTATTTCATCAAACTACAAGATAGTTGCATTGCTATCTATTGCAATAACCAGACTATCCCACAAATCTGGTAGAGAACACAACAAACTAATGCACTTATCTTCATCTGAAGTTTTGATATCAACAGATGATAACTGACTTACCATAGCATTAAACACATTCAGATGCTCTGTTACCAAGTCTCCATCTTTCATCCTCAGGTTATACAACTTTTTTCGTAGGAACAGTTTATTCACTAGAGACTTAGAATGGTACAAAGTCCCTAACTTGTCCCACAAAGCCTTTGCCATAGCTTCCCTTGATACATTCAACAATACTGAATCTGAGACACATAATCGTATTGTGCTCTTTGCCTTCCGATCCAACTTCTTCCATTCTTCATCAGACACTCCCGTTGGTTTAGAACCTGGATCTACCACGATCCACTAATCTTTATCCACCAACAGATCCTCCATCTTGAGTTTCCATAACTCAAAAATCTGACCATTAAATTTCTCGGTCTCTATATTTCCACTGCTCGCCATCTTCTTTCACCACCAGAATTGTTCCCGCAGATCTTCCACTGAACAGGGTTTACCACAAGCCCAAGTGAAACCCCTCAGCAACAAAGGCGTCCCCTTGAAGCCAAAACATCTCCGACACCAAATGTAGGTTTTAACCCCATACAAAAATTACCTGCATACGAATTCTAAAACACATAAAATAAACAATGCGAGAGCATAACACATAAAACACATATACATAGAGATTTTCCATTGGATCCCAAAATGGGACTACCAGCTTGATTTTTCATTAATCCTTTCAATGTTACAATACATATTTATACATGCCAAAGCATCCATCACCATGGGCCGAAAACCATTGCGTCCAAAACCATGTGTGAAAATTATGCACGAAACCATAGGTAAGTCAGCCCAACCTAATATAGGGTCCAAAACCAAAATTTTCTGGGGCGCTACCTCGGATGCCATAGAGTGGGGTTACTTGTGTTATATTCTTTCCACGACTAACCTACGTAGTAAACCGGGGGGTTAGAGGGGGGGCGG
>APFE030418994.1:4471-39968 GCA_000404065.3 Pinus taeda
ATGAAAGTAGTATTGTAGGGAAGGACAACCTAGTTCTCCTAAGTTAGGAGCCTCTTCCCTCATATATTACATAAATGAAGTAGAAATTGTTAAAATAGGTTTATATTTGTAACATGTACTTCCTTAATTCTTCAAATTTTATCTTCTAAACTTGATTATATCTAATTTCCATATACAGTGGATTTGCCTCCAAGTTTTACAAACCCGGATTGATAATTAAATACTTGTGTTAATTTAGTCAATAAATTAGCCCAACAGAGACCACAGGAACCCAGAACCGAAATAATGAACAAATGAAAAGGATATTGTTTCGATTTCATCAAGAGCGGGATTCCACAAGACTGGTAGAATATCAGAGGGGCTTTGAGTGGTAATTGGTTTCAACTGAGTCCCGCCTGATGCCATACAGCGACTACCATGCATCCTGGTGGAAGAGAGAGAAAACCATTCACATCAGTAGAATGAACATCATGTTACTTAGCCACCCGATACGAATGATGACCGTAGGATCTGGGGCCCCCAGATCAACGGTGGAGACTTGATCCGATGGACGGCCAGACTTGATGAGATTATAAGGAAGATCGTGCAATATTTGAAGTCCGATATGGAAAATGCATTGGCAGGTATTTGTGTTTCGCGGGCATTCTTAGAGTAAACGAAAAAAACGATCGTTTCAAATATTTCCAGTGAATTGGACACACTCATCCATTACAGAATAGGTGGCCACCTCCCTGTGAGGCATTATGCAATGGTTGTAAATTTTGAAAGAAGGGATTCAAACGGACAGAGGCAAGGAACCAGAGAGCTAGGGAGCAGAAAGAAACAATCAGGAAGCAGATTTGCTTTAAAGCCACAAACTGACAGAGAAAGTAGGGAGGAAGTAGAGAGAAGAAGAAAGTTAGGAGCTGACCTAGAGAAGAAAAGGCATTGAGCCAGAGTTAAAGATAGAGGCAAAGAGAGTCAGAGACTCGGTGTACTCCAGATAAGGCTTGAGAGGTTCAAGCAAGCTCCTCTGCCAGCCTATCTTGTATTGAGTCTCACATTGGTCTCATACTATTGTAATCAACAGAGATCGAGAGTTAGTGAGGAGAGTCTGTGTACTCAAGAGAGAGACTTGGGGGATCCATGTACGGTCTTACTAATCTGTATATGTTGCGTGAGACTAAAATTGAGCTCATTATTGTAAAAATCTTCCATAAAGACATAATAGAGAGGCCACCACTAAAGGATGGACCAGGAGACGTAGCCCATGAGTATTGGGTGAACTCCTTATTAAACTTGTTGTGTTTATGTGTTACCTATTATGTTTTCTTTTACTGCTTCATTGCCTGTGTATTTCACAATCTTATCGATCCGTTACACAAAATAGCATAGGCATATCCATGCACATGAGTCTGTAATACCTTATTAATTATCTTAGATCAATTTCAAATCAGGGACACTGTTCAACAGATAAATTTACGCCTACAGGAATAGGAACCTTCACTAGTTTACTATCTTGCATATTAAACATGTGCAATGTTGTCTCGACATACTTCCTTTGGTTTAACCAAAGCTTCCTCTTTGCCCGATATCATTTAATTTCCATGCCCAAAATGTAGTTTGCAGCACCAAGACCCTTCATGTCGAATTTGGAGGACAACTGGGTCTTCAAATCCCAAATAATTTCTTTGTCATTTCCAATCAACAACATATCATCCATACACAAGGCCAAATAAATAACACAGTCACCAATTAATTTAAAATACACACAGTGATCCACTTTGCTCCTTGTGAAGCCAAGTCCTTGTATATATGTATCAAATTTCTGACACCACATCCTTGGTGAGTGTTTTAACCCATACAAAGACTTTTTTAACCTACATACTAGTTCTTTCTTACCCTTCACAGCAAATCCTTCAGGTTTTTTCATGTAGACCTCTTCTTCCAAATCCTCATGAAGAAATGTTGTCTTCACATCCATTTGTTCTACCTCAAAATCAAAAGCAACAAAAACAGATAAAAGTAATCTAATAGAAGCTAACATGGAAACATGAGAAAAAATATCACCAAAATCAATTCTTGGTACCTAGGAATAACCATTTTCTACAAATTGAGCTTTGTATTTCTCCACCTTTCCTTTTGCATTCATCTCTTCTTAAAGATTTGATGCCAATGGGTTTCCTTCCAGCCAATAACTCCACTAGCCTCATTTTTATCCAAAAATGTCATTTCTTCAACCATGGCCTCTTTCCATAGTTTTCCATCCCATGAGTACACTGCATCGCTGACAATTCTGGCATCGTCGTTAATAATAGATAAAGAAAATTTTTAATAGAAAGAAAATGGACTATACCTCTCTGAATGTCTTCTCTCTCCAACTAATCTTCTCAAAACATGAGTCTATGGCTCTTCCACTTTTGATTCATGTTCTTTTGTAGAGTTTAATTCTTCCTCCTTCAGTTCAACTCTATATTTTTAGGTTCCTTTGATAGGAATTTTTTTTTAATAACATCCTTCACCTCTATAAACACCACACCTCAATTGTACACAACCTTCCTTGTTTATGGGTTCCGAATCTTATAAACTTTTAAACCATCCTTATACCCAATAGAGATGCACCTTTCAAATTTACTACTTTGGTTCTTTTCTCCTTTGAACATGTGCATATGTGATCAAGGAGCATCTCGCCAGATCAGATACACAAGTGTTCAATTGTTGTTGTCATTGTTTAGTGTCATCGTCAAATCAGGTCGGTGTCATCAGCTTCAACAGTGTTGGTTATGGATTAGGTTGTTCAAGTAATATTTATGGTTTTGCATGGCATTCATTTGATATGGGTTTTGTACCTGGTTGTCGACTTGTGTTCATCGATATTTCCACCAGGATTGGTCGACGACATGTGTCTTGTTGTTCGCCTTACAAGATTTGGTGTCGACATGGGTTTCGTCATCCACTCACAGGTTGATCATCAACATGGGTGTCATCCGTGTAGGGGTTCGATATGATTCTTTATCAAGGTTGTCGTCATAACTATAAGATTGTATCAACGATATGCATTTGGTTTTGTCACATTGTGACAAATGTATTATCAAAACCCTAAACCTAGAATAAAACCTAATGTATAAACCTTACCAATAAAACACATTAAAGCTAAACATATAAACACTATGATCTAACCTATTTTCCAAACCTACCATACTACATTGCAAAAACCATGTGTTATGACATAAACCTAAGTCCTAAAATCCTCACAAAATCGAAACTATGTGTTAAACCTAGCTCTCGGACATATATAATATGTTTAAACAAAAAAAACATTACAAAATAATTAACATATACAGTTGACCGCGAGGGCATCCTAACCGCATTGGAGGACATGTGAACGCTGTAATGAATGACCGTCAGAGTTAATCCATCAGAACCGCTAGTTGCAAACCGCATTAGAGACATTGCTATGTGAAGAGTCAGGTGTTAACCATCGGGTTATCAAAACATCGGAGTAATCGCAACCTTGACCACAGTGGGAACGGCCAACAACAACTGTTTGCATGTGAACGGAGACAGGATTAGCCGTAGTGGGGATAGTCACCGAAACTGCTAACATGTGATAGGTTGGAGTTCACCGTCAATGAAACAGTCGCCGGAACTGCCGAGGAAGGCCTCTAGGTGGCATTTGGTGGTTAGGCTGCTGACAGTGACATGAACAGTTCCAACCTCCACCCGGTTGACCTAACCGCCAGTGCCTTCAACCTTATCCAAAGTTTATTTATGGGTTTTACATGGCTTTTGTTTATTGGAATTCGTTCGAAGGTCTAGAAACCTAATCCAAGTGTCCTCTTACAACAGAACCAAGACAAAACCATCCCTAAATGTAGAAAAATCATGACATGATTAGCCAAAGGAGGTTTTGATGCATCTACAGGCCTATAAGAAGTGGATTTCCTTCATTGATCAAGGGGAGGGTGTTTTTTTACTTTTGTTTGCAGATTCTAGAGGTCATAGAAAATTTTGTTTTTAGTGTAACAGGAGCATCCAGAGTCCGAATTAGAAACCGTGATAGGTGTTGCAAAGTTGGTTCAAAGAGCTTCCTTTTGACAGTGACCAAAATTTCATGTGTGCACATTCATTCTAATCAAATCTCTATGTAATCAACCTCTATTGTTTCAATCCTAATAAAGTGGTCGCCCATCTTGAAAGCGGACCCAGAGACATAGTCCATCAAGGACGAACTCCATAATCAATTTTTTTGTCTGGTATCGCTATTTTTTTACTGTTTTCGTTGCTGTTATGCATCATGCTTGTGTTTAATCAAATTTCGTAATGTCTTTCTTCTCAAGCAGTTTCCTTTATTTCTGTGCTTTCAACTAACATTCAATTCATTGATGGTTAATCAATTATACATCAGTTTAATTCTATGATCATTTAAGATCATATAATTTGGTGTCAAAGCAGGTTGCGTTTGTAGAATTTTCCATTGAATGTTAACCAGGTCAAAGTCATAATGAGGAGAAGGAATCCTTGAGCAGATCGACCCAGAGATTGGAAAGCGACGGGTCATTCATAAATCTACCATGTCAGGATCTGAGGTAGGTGGAAACACTGAAACTAAGATAAGTTATGAATAGTTTCAACAAGAATTCTTGACTATGTAGTAGATGTTGGGAGAATTTTATGAAGACAAGAAGGTGAGAGATGCAGCTTCTTCTTCAAAGACATCGAAGAATGACAAAGGTAAAGGGAAGATTGATAAACCACCTTCAACTCCATCATCTCCATCATCATCCTTTTCTTCTTCTTCTTCCAGTGTAGAATTTGAAACGGATAAGAAACCTAAGAAAACATCTCTTTTGAAACTTGATGTGAAATTTGAGTTACCTGTTTATGATGGCGAAATGAATCCTGAAAAGTTAGAAAACTGGATTAAGTAGTTAGAAGTGTATTGTCAGATTCAAAACATTTATAGCAATAAAACTAAAATTAGTTATCTACACTTAGAATGGGGGAGCAGCTTTAATCTGGTGGGAAATTAAAACTCAGATAGATGTAAAGCGTAAAGGAAAAGTCATCTCTTCATGGTTTAAGTGTTTAAAAGCTCTCAGGAAATAGCTCTATCCTTTAGGATACATGCAGCAAGTTGTTATTGATTGGAAGCGTATGAGGCAAGGTAAAGGGTAGAGTGTTCAGGAGTTTACTTAGGATTTTAGAAAGAAAGCATTGGTGCTTGTTATTTCATTGGATACACGTGAAACTTTGTTAAAATACATCGACAGTTTACATTCATATTTGTAGCATACATTATTGATGTTTAATCCTGATGATTTTGATGAAGTGTGTGTTTAGGTCAGACATATTGAATCAAGTGGTAGACCATTCAAGTTCTCATCCCAATCATCCAAAGAGTTGGAAATCAAATATTCCAGTGACAATAAGGGGAAGAACATTTCGAGGAGAAAGAAATCAGCGATCGTTCAGAAGGAAAGACCTAATTGTTCTCATTGCCAGAGAATAGTTCATGATGAATCTAAGTGTTGGAAACTTCATCCAAAACTTAAGCCAAAAAAGTTCCTTAAGGAGAAGGATGAAAATAAGGGCACTGTAGCAGTCCAACAAGATCTAGGTTTATATTCAAGTGATTAAAGGAGGATAACCGCCATGGTTACGACAGGTAAAACTTTTGACACTGGTTCAAGTTCGAAAACTATTGCATATTCATCAAACATAAATCCTTCAAATGAGGATAAAAGAGTTGAATTGTTTAACATAAGGATAACTTCTAAACATACAAATATAGATACAACGTTTGACAGTGGATCACAGACGAATTTAATCTCTGAACATTTAGTTAAAAGTTTGGGTTTGGAAACATGGAATCATCCAAAACCTTACCCATTAGGATGGCTAAATAAATCAACTCAAATAAAAGTCACCAAATAGTGTCAATTAAGATTTGTCATTACAACTAATTACATTGATGAAGTGGAATTAGATGTGGTTCCAGTAAACATATGTGGAGTTGTCTTAAGAAGTCCTTATCTTTATGATCGTGATGCGGTATTTTACAGGAGAGAACATAAATATCACCTTAAGAAAAATGTGGTTGAATTTATTGTCAGGGAACATCAAAACAAAAATCACTTGAATTCAGATAATGTTAATTAGATGAAGCGATTAATAAGTTCAAATAAAAGATTTGTAATCATGTGTGCAAAGGAGAAACATAACAATCAACATGATGCTTGCTTAAGTTATGAGACTCGACTTAAAGATGGTTTGATGGAAGAGATAGAAACTATTCCAGTTCTATGTAAAACCAAACATCTTATTCATAATCAAGGATTACAACATGAATTACCATTTGAGCCTAAAGTTCCTCTTTCTAATGTCAGAATGAATCAATTCAGTTCAAGTTTGGAACTTAACAATTACAAGGATACAAATCAGTATTGGGGAAAGTCGGTGTTCAATTTCTCTTGTATTGTGTCGCCATTTCATGTCTTGAACAGTTTGGAAGCCTCTTTTCAAGTGGAGAGGAAACCTTTATGTTTTCATATCAAATCCTTTTCTAAAGCATTGTCAAAGTATCTAAGGGAAACTTATGCATTAGGGGAAAGTGCTAACCAATGGAAACATCATTTAATAAATGAAGGAAAAGTGATTCAAAAAAATCAACAGCTAATTCAATACTTTCATAATCAAACTAAGTTGCAGCAGTTTCCAAATTACAGTTTGATGGGTTCATTGCAGCAAGTACACTTAGTAATCAGGAGTCAAGAAAGTATAGCTGGTTTGATGTCAAGAGTATCTTTGATTGTCTCTATTATTCCAAAAAATAGATTGTTTATACATGTTGATGTTATTGAAAAATATCCAGTAGAGACTATCTTAAAAGATGATTATGAATCACTAAATCATGGTTCTTCATGGAAAGAATTCAATTGCCATGTTCATAACATGTTGTTTTCCCATTGTCGCAAGTTGTTCATACTGCAGATAGATTGAACATGTCACCGACCCAAAATGTGCCATGGTCAGCATCGTCAGGATCATCACTTGCAAGTGATTGATCAAATGTATTGGTACATCATCAAGTCACGGTGGAAAGAGAGGGAGTTCTACCCTCATCGACTATTTGTGTAGTCAAAATTTTGTGGTCCAAAATCTTTCAAGTGGAGAGGATTGATACAGGAGGATCTCTTAGATCAGTTGCACAGGTGTTCAAGTGTTGTCGTCAGTGTTCAATGTCGTCGTAAAATCAGGTCGGTGTCGTCAGCTTCAACAGTGTTGGTTATGGATCAAGTTGTAAGGTAATATTTATGTTTTTGCATGGGGTTCAGTTGATATGGGTTTTGTACCTAGTTTTTGACTTGTGTTCATTGACAGTTCTGCCAAGATTGGTCAACAACATGTGTCTTGTCATTCGCCTCGCAGGATTTGGTGTCGAAATAAGTTTTGTCATCCACTTACAGGTTGATCATCGACATGGATCGAACATATGTTACATGTTTAAACAAAAAAAACATTACAAAAAAATTAACATACATAGTTGACCATGTGGGCAGCCTAACCGTGTCCGAGGACATGTGAACTTTGTAATGAATGACCATCGTAGTTAATCCATCGGAACCGCCAATTGCAAATTGCATCAAAGACATCGCCATGTGAACAGTCAGGTGTTGATCTCAGGTTGTCAAACCATCGGAGTAACGGCAGCGGGAATGGCCAGCACCAACCGTCTGCATGTGAACAGAGACAAGGTTAGCCATAGTGGGGATAGTCAACGGAACTGCTAACATGTGACAGGTTGGAGTTCACCATCAGCGAAACTGTCGTCGAAACTGTCGAGGAAGACTACTAGGTGGCATTTGGTGGTTAGGTCGCCAACAGTCACATGAACGGTTCCAACCTTCACCCCGTTAACCTGGACGCCAGTGGCTTCAGCCTTATCCAAAGTTTATTTATGGGTTTTATATAGTTTTGTTTATTGGAACTAATTCAAAGGTCTAGAAACCTAATCCCAGGTGTCCTCTTACAACAGGACCAAGACAAAACAACCCCTAAATGTAGAAAATTCATTCCATGATTAGCCAAACGATGTTTTGATGCATCTATAGACCTATAAGAGGCATATTTCCTTTATTGATCAAGGGGAGGGTTGTTTTGACTTTTGTTTGCAGATTCTGGAGGTCATAGGCAATTTTGTTTTCAGTGTAATAGGAGCATCCGAAGTCAGAATTGGGAACCATGATAGGTGTTGGAAAACTGGTTCAGAGAGATTACTTTTGACAATGATTAGAAGTGCCTACATGCACATTCAATCTGATTAAGTCTCTGTTTAATCGACCTCTATTGTTTCAATCCTAATAAAGCGGTATCCCATCTTGAAAGCGGACCTGGAGACATAGTCCATCAAGGACAAACTCCTTAATCAACTTTTTTGTTTGGTATCACCATGTTTTTACTTTTTTCACTTCTTTTATGCATCATGCTTGTGTTTAACCAACTGTCGTAAAGTCTTTCTTCTCAAGTAGTTTCCTCGATTTATGTGCTTTTAGTTAACATTCAATTCATTAATGGTTAATCAATTATACATTAGTTTAAGTATATGATCATTTCATATCAATATGCATCACAACCGAATACCCTGAGATGTGAGAGACATGGTTTCTTGACATTCCATACCTCATGTAGAGTCTTATCCTCCAACGATTATGAAGATAATTTATTAAATAGGTAACATGCAGTATCCACTACCTCTACCTAGAATTCTTGTCCTAACCTGACACCACTAAGCATGATTCTTTACTTTTACATCAACGTCCTATTCATTATTTATGTAACTCCACTTTGTTGAGGTCTATATGGAGCAGTATTTTTTCGTGCTATACCACGCTTCTTACAAAACGCGTGAAATTCCTTCTTGCAGAACTCTCCATCATTATTTGTCCTCAACACCTTGATATTCTTCTCTATCTAATTTTGCATTAGAGCCTTAAATTCTTTAAACCTGTCAAAGACTTCATATTTCTTCTTGAGGAAATATATCCTTGTATTCCTCGAGAAGTCATCTATAAGTGAGACATAGTACACAGATTTACCCAATGATGGAACTGACACGGGTCCAAACACATCATTGTGCACAAGCTCTAATATCCTTTTCTCCCTCTTAGCACCTAAGGGGAAACTCATTTGATTTTTCTTCCGATGTACACAATGTTCACAAAAATCAAAATCTAGAGAGAAATTAGGCATACCTTCTACCATACCATTACCATGTACTATTCAAAGACCCTTCTCTCCATTATTTCCAAGCCTTTGATGCAATAGCATGGTGTTTTCTCTAGAGACCACTAGATTTTCTACTCCACTTTCAGGAACCACAGAACTATTGCACCCATCAATAATAGTGCTACCCAGAAGCTTATACAAATTTCCAATATGAATTCCCCACATCAATACTAGTTTCCCCCGAACCATCTTACAGGTATCTTTCTCGAACATTGTTTTTACACCTGCATCATCCATCCTGCTTACAAAAATCAGATTTATGGCCAATGCAAGAATATGCAAAACACCAAGAAGTGTTCTAATCTTTAACCTTGAAAATTCAACTTGACTTTTCCCCTTTCGATGATTTTGGCCTTCCTTTCATCCCCTAAGAAGACATAACCACCATCATATTTCTTTTACTCACAAAACCACTTTCTATGGGGAGTGGAGTGAAAGGACGCACTTGAGTCAATCAACCATGCGTCATGATCTACATGTGTACTTGAAGAAGAATCCAAGTAAACATCCTCACCTTCAACTGAGGTGGTTTTCACCTCTATAGAATGAGCATCATCAGATGCATTTCCTTTCTCATGAATTTTAGGTTTACAATCTTTTTTGTAGTTCCCTTCTTTTACACATTTCCAACATATCTTTACAGGTTTTCCTGGAAATTTAGATCTCCCTCTAGATTTAGATCTCCCACATGAGGACTTATTTATGTTTCTATTGTAGAACCATCCTCTTACAGACAAGAAATCTCCATTCTATCTCTCCATATTTTTTTGTCTCATCTCTTCCGACAACAAGGATGAGACTATTTCATCAAACTTCAATGTCATTGTATTCCTACCTATAGCAACAACCAGACTATCCTATGAATCTGGTATAGAACACAACAAATTGATGCACTTATCTTCATCTAAAATTTTTATATCAATAGATAACCACTGGCTTACCACAATATTAAAGGCATTTAGATGCTCTGTCACTGAGTCTCCATCCTTCGTCCTTGGGTTATACAAATTTTTATGCAAGAAAATATTGCTGACCAAAGACTTAGATTGGTACAAAGTACCTAATGTGTCCCACAAAGCCTTTGTCGTAGCTTCCCCTGATACATTCAATAGTACTAAATATGGGAGACACGATCATATTGTTCTCTTTTCCTTTTGATCTAACTTCTCCCAATATTTTACCCACATTCTTGTTGCTTTCATGCTTGGATCTACAACAATCCACTGATCTTAGTTCACCAACAGATCCTCCATCTTGAGCGTCCAAGGCTCAAATCTTTGACCATTAAATTTCTCTATCTCTATCTTTCGATTTTTCACCGTCTTCTCTCACCACAAGAATCGATGTTGTAGATCTCCCACTAAATAGGGTCTACCATAGGCCTGAGAAAAACCCCTGAGTAGCAAAGGCGTCCCCTTGAAGTTGAAATGACTCTCATACCAAATGTAAATTTTAACCTCGTACAAAAATTACTTGTAAATGAATTCTTAAAATAGAAAAATATACAATAGTGAGAACATAAAACAAATATACATAGAGATTTTCCCCTATATCCCAAAACCAGGACTAGCAGATTTATTTTTCATTATATTCCCTTCAATGTTACAATACATACATATACATGCCTAAGCATTCATAAACCCTAATCCACTAACCCTGAATTAGAACATAACCATAGTTCTTTTAACCTAATATACAAAATACCATGGACAGAATACCATCGATAGTCGTGGAAATAATATAACACATACCAAAAACTCTAAAATCATGTTAACCCTCATTGTCTATCCATCTATCGGTGAATGATAAGTTGTACTAAAGACCAACTCTGTACCCAAAACTACAAATAACTCCTTCTAAAACCTGGAAGTGAACTTGGATTATTTTTCTGACACAATCTTCTTAGGAATACCATGCAATCTCAGTATCGCCCTGATGAAGACTTGAGCTACCTCACTAGCTGAATCAATAGACTTCACTAGAATGAAGTGAGTTACCTTGTTCAACCTGTCAACCACAACCGTGATGGAATCATGTTGTCTAGATGTCCTCCTAAAACTTGTGATGAAATCCATAGAAATGACCTCTCATTTCCATTCTGGAATCAGAAATTTTTTTAATAAACCAATTGGATGTTTACACTTTTCTTTTACCTATTGAAAATCCAAACATCTAGCCACAAACTCAGCCACTTCCTTCTTTAGGTTTGACCATTATTATAACTTCTTCATAATTGTCAATCTCTTATGATATCCCAAATGACCTTAATATGACTTAACATGAAATTCCCTCAAGATAACCTTCTTGAGTTCATTATTGTCTGGCACATAGATCTTGTCCCTAAATCTCACCAAACCATCTGTCATGAGATGATAATCCACATCCTGATAACATGTAACATGTTGTTGTAACACATGCTTAAGTTGTTGGTACCCAACATCCTTTTGTCCTACCTGTACGATCTAATCCTGTAAATATGTCCCATATGATCTCATAGCTGCTACATGATTCACATGCACTCTTCTTCTATGAGCATATGCAACCCTGCTCTCCTTATGCTTGATGTACCTAATTTTGAAGTCAAACTCACTAGGCATGGCCAACCATCTAGCTTTCCCAACATTTATATTAGGTTGGTCAAACAAGTATCTCTACCTGTTGTGATCACTCATCAACACAAACCTCCTACCAATAAGACAGTGCCTCCACATATTTAATGCATGAATGACCGTTGCCAAATCAAGACCATTATTCACATAGTTATGCCCATGCTGATTTAGTTTCCTTGACTCGTAACATAACACCTATCCCTCTTGCATCAAGACTCCACCAAGTCCTCTCTTGCAAGCATATTTACACACCATAAAATATTTATCCAGATTTACAATCTTTAGAACTGAAGCATTTGTAAGCAACTGCTTCAACTGCTTAAAAATAGTTGCACATTCCTTTGTCCATTCAAATTTATTTCCTCTTATCTGAAATGTTGTAATAGGATAGGAAATCCATGATAATTTCCAGATGAACCTCCTATAATAGCATGCTAACCTCTTGAATGATTTGACCTCATCCAAATTCTTAGGAGTTATCAATTCCATGATAGCTATGTTCTTTTCTGGATCCACTCTTATGCCTTCCTTGGAAACAACATGTCCCAAGTAATGTACCTATGTTTGAAATAAATTGTGCTTACTAAGCTTGGCATACAACTGATGCTCTCTCAACAATCTTCACATTGCTACCAAGTGTTATGCATTATCTTCCTCATTCTTAGAATATATCAATATATCATCAATGGATATTATCACAAACTTGTCCAGATAAGGACACAAATCACTTTTCATCAAATACATGAAAGTAGTTGGAGCATTAGTCAACCCAAAAGGAACCACAACAAATTCATAATTCCCATGCCTAGTCTGGAAAGCAGTCTTGTAAATGTCCTCTTCCTTAATGCGCACCTGATGATATCCTGATCCCAAATCAATCTTCAAGAACATTGTTGCTCCCTTCAACTGATCAAATAAATCATCGATCCTCGGTAACAGGTACATGTTCTTGATGGTCACCTTGTTCAACTACCTATAATCATTGCACAACCTAAGAGTATCATCCTTCTTATTCATAAACAACATTATTGCACCCCAAGGTGAAACACTTCGCCTAATATATTGCTTGTCAATATTTTGCTTCAACTGTAGCTTTAGTTCCACTAACTCTGGAGTGCTCATCCTTTAAGGTTCCTTTCATGTTGGTGTTTCTCTTGGTACCAACTCAATAGAAAATTCCACTTCCCTGTGAGGAGGAAAATCTAAAATCTCTTCTGGAAACACATCCTAAAACTGCTACAAAACAGATACCTCTTCAATACTTATGCATCCTCAACATTCTTACCTTTATCACTAGAAACATGCACTACGAAAAATATGCACCCTTTCATGCAACTACACTTTTCCTGCATATTTGTAACCGTTCTCATCGATGTAGGCTTCTTCTTACCCTACAATATTATCTTCTCCCCATCATCATCCAAGCACTTGATAGCCTTTTCATAACAATACACCTTGGTCATGTGAAGGTAAAACCAATCCATACCCAGAAGCATATTGCATGAATCTAATTGAAGCACTTTTATATGTGTTAATGTAGGCATATCACTTGTTATCACTCAGAATTAACCTCAAGGCTGAGAAAAAGGCAACTCTGAGGTAACCATAGACCAAGCTTTAGGTCTGGCATCTAGCCCTGCCAGACCAGAGAGAGCTCTCTCTTTGCCAACACAGTGGCTACAATAAATGAAATTTTAGGCTAGCTATGGAGTGCGGGGATTTGTTTGAAAGGTTTGGGTTGAAACAGCAAGAGAAAGGATGATTGGACTATGGAGTCAATGTTAGTTTCTTCTGGCAAACTTGGGGCAAATTAAGTGCCATATTCAACCAAATAAAGATTGTGAATGTGAGAAGAATAGGGAGAAAGCCCGCTGCCTTATAGGCATCAAACAAAGGATGGATCTGCAGCAACAACTTTAGATGAAAGAGAATCACGAGGTTGCTCAATAAAGCATCTAACAAAGGATGAATTCTGCTAAGACAACCATTACAACTAACAGCAAAATCATCATGAAAGGAGCATCATTACGGATGAATTCCTAACATATCTCTTAGATAATGTTGAAACAAAGCAGAAAAAACAAAGTGTAAATGAATTTATGAGAAAAACATACTGGACATTTAAACACCGTGATGAATCCCAGGTCCAAAGGGCAAAAAACTGCTTTATTAAAATGATATTCAGGAAAAATTTACACAATGCCAAGCAGCCTCTCTGCTGCCAAAATCGAACCTCTATCTTTTAAAAAAAATAATCCTATATATACTAAATTACAAATCTACTTTTATTTCCTCAACATAGGAAATCAAAAATAAAATAAAAAATACAATTAATAAAAAAATCCTATCATAAAACAATATTAAAACTATAAAACAATATTAAAACTAAACAATATTCAATAAAACTCTCGTGAATTATGGCAAATAGAGTTATTTTGAAAACCAAAATTAGTGAATTTTGGTCAAGATCTGCTTTCTTTAAAGGCAAAATTCCACAAAATCCGCTCTTTGACTACCACATTGTGCCTGCCTGCACAAATTTAGGAGTTAGTCGATTAGCCTGTTGTTCTTGTTTCCCCATAAAATAGAACTGAAGATCTTCCTGCTGATTTTGTAGCTATTTGACAAACCATTTTTTTAGTTCATAGCACTCTTTTTGTTTAATAAGTCCAGCAGTAGTTGGGTCCCTCTTGTGATTATTTGGGCCATGTCCCCAGCAAAACATAGCCCTCATGACCATTACTACATATATATTTTAACGAAGTGATTTGAGAAATTGTCATGTCCTAAACTTCGTCAATCATAAATAAAGTCTGGCTTCTGACCCAAATATGGATTGCATCTCAGATGACCATGTAAGTGGTTGAGAACATCTACAATGTCAAAGTCACTGTTCATTTTCTTTTTTATTTTCATAAAGCAAGAAAAGATCATATATCGCTTCTATTTGAGAAGCATTTGAAGTAGAAATCCACATATCTGCCATCAAAATGTAGTCTTTTTTACTCAAAATGAGTCTAGAAGAATTTAGAGATATAAAACTACCTTTTATGGGTGATACAATTTCAGAATACCACTCAAGAGTCGAGCCTTTTTTTTTTTAAATGTGGCTAGTATATCGACTCAAAGTGATCATAGTCTACTTCCCTTATTCTCATAATTTTCATAAATGCACGGGACTTCCTATTTGTAAACCTCATTGGACCATCAAAGAAAATAATTTCCACAAGACAAGTGATTCCTGCTTTTCAATTGTATATATCTTCACAGACCTCTCAAGTGAATGGCGGTTCTGGCTAACTTGGTGAATTCTTTTCAATGTATTATCAGAATGCTCCAACCCAAGGTACTTCTCCCAAGCGCCATAAACATCTTGTCTCTAAAAACTATAATATACAATGTCTATATCTTAAAGGTACTCAGGAAGACCCAAGGAAAGGAACACAAAATTCCACTTAGAAAATTTGGGGACCTGCAATTTTTCTTGATTCATTCTTTAACCTCTGATAAGATCTCACCCTCATGAATAACAATTTGGAAATAAAAGCATTAAGAGCACTAAGAACTGCATTATACACAACTCGTTGGACGTCTGTGAATTTTCCATTAACAAGGAATGAGCATGTTATATGAGAATCATAAAAACAGTACTCTACACCCATCATCTGCTCAAACATACTCAAGGCTGAAGGATGATCCACCATCCATGATCTATAAGCTGCATCTGCCATGTCCAGATCAAGTTCAGCATGGTTGAATCGACTCGCCAATGCACAACATGAAGCTTTCATAACATCAACCCAGTTGTCATTCTCAATATTTTTTGGAAATACTTTCTCAGTGGAATTTGGAGAATGCGACAATGTTGATGCTAAAAATGGGACTGCATGTGTACTTTGAAGAATAGGGGATAAAGAAGATAAGCTTAAAGAATATGCCAGTACCACAGTGCGCTTAGAACCAAATTCCATGCCGCAAATGAATCACCCTTGAACTCTATTGTGCACAGACAATCCAAAACTTCCAGTGCAGATCTTGTAGAACTGATATTTTCCAGCAAGTAGACATAGATCACGACAACCACCTATGAAGTAACAATCATTATCTCTCTACAAATACATCACCTACGATTTGGAGTTTCAAATTTTTGATTCATTGTATAATAGTGGTCCCATCCTTTGAATCTAAGCTTGTAGGTAGTTCTTGAAACATGGCATTACTTGGTCACTGCCACAATTCCAAGTGCAACTAAAAACTTGGAAGCCAATACAAATGCTAGTAGTTTCCTCCAATATCCATGGACCAACTACAAGAGCAGTAACCATCTAAAGAATAACAATTGAATATTTTTGAACACCAACTTCCAAACCTTAAATTCTTCCAGCATCTACAGTAACAGTCAAGTTTTGTCACTTTAATTCCACCTTCTTCCCTTATTGATTTTAGTATTGTAGTTAGTGTGAGCACCAACACCATTACAATTACCCTCATTGTGTTTGGAGTTGAATGAAGTGACAACACCATCCATTTATGAAATTCTCTTAGAATGTAGTGCACAACCCAGAATTGATCACCAGATGAAATGCCAACTGAAAGCTTTTAAAGTGCTCAATATGATAAGAAGCTTGGCCCTCCAAGAACAATTTATTCACAACTAGAGTAATCAATGCTTCCCCAAATAGATATTTTGTCAAAATCATATCAATACTACCAGAAGTAAGCTCTTTTTTTTGCTTGAAAATTGAAGAACAACCTACTAGTTATGATCAATGTAACCCTGGCAACCTTTTTTGGATAAATTCCATAGTGCTTGAAAACCAGAGATCCTTGGATGTAATAACAACTTGCTGCATATATCATTGATCATTCTAGTCGAAACGTATTTGTTCCCCCTATTTAATTATAATGCAGAGACAGAGTAAAGTTATTCCTTTGAAGGGAATACGATGAGAGAGAAATAACTTTTGAAAAACAAATTATCTCCATATTAGCAATCTTTGTCACCCCTGCTGGTACATCAGTGACCTTGAGACCAAAAACTATAAACTTTTCACCAACAATATCCCTGACAACAATGTACAGTGCTCTCTACACAGGATATCTCTTTCAATCAAAGCAGAGAAACGAGCTCGCCATATGTTGAGAGGAAGATTAGCAGCACAACAATAGACCTAAAATGCTATGTTCTCTCCTTCTATATCACAGTCCAGCCACTGATATCTCCTAGCTTCCTCTGAATCATTCAATACCTGAACTGCTGCACGAGAGGCCGGCCTTTGATTCAACCATTCATTTGGTCATATCTTTTGATCTGGGATTCATTTTTTGGAGTGTGATATACCATTGGAAATTTCTTTCCGAGCTACTCCTTATAAACATACTTATGACATGTTTTGTGTTGAATATCATGTGCAAAACATCTAACAAAATCAGACATAGTAAGAGCCCATGTTGATCCCTGATGGAAGTATGAAATGACCGACACTAACATTGGCTCCAATGGGGATGGTAGCTCCTTGGAGGTGCCAAGAACACAGATCTCTGGGAACATATAGATTAGTGCCTCATCCATTGGGCAATACAGTCAAACAGCTGCAAACTCAAAACAACTTATACCAACCAATAAAAACACACATACTGCAAACTGTATATGAACAAATACTGGAAACTGAAATGTTGCCTTGCGTAGCTTATTTATACGCAAATCTACCCTAATCTGATGCAAAATTGATAAATCAAGTAATGTTGTAATGCCAGACCAACCAATCAAGTAACTATGACAAGGGTGCTGATTGGAAGTGCTTGAACCAAGATGCAAATATAAATACTGACAATCATCCATGCACAAATTGAATTTGGTTGTGTGAAAGACAATCTGACTTATCATTCAAACTAAAAAATTACTCCATATATGCGAAAATAGGATCAAACAAACCAGACTATGTTTTATGCCCTAAATCCTCAACACAAACCTCCAACTGCAAACTATCGATGCAAACATCCATAGGCAGCCCTATTGTTTTTGGTTTTGAGGGAAGGAGAGTTTCCAAGAACTTTTTGGGATCTCGGAATTCATATGATTGGATTTGATCATTTAAATACTAAATCTCCTTCTCAAATTTTTCAACAACTAACTCAAAGAAACCAGTTTTAACTTTAGGAGGAAACTTCAGAGGTTTCAAACTTTGAAGCACGACAATGAAAAATACTTCATCTATTTCAATATCTACTAACTAATATCTAACTTCTTTGTAAATGTCACAACACACAGGATTTGCCACATACCCTGTCATCAGTGATTACAGTCAACGTTCTAAAATCTGGATTCTTTGGGAGTGAAGTCGCTTTGAACTTTGAAGCTTCGGATCTTGAACAATGAAATTGTCAGGTAGATGATTTCAGCCTTCATATGTGTCTGTTTGCTATCCACCATCAACAACCAGATTTGCAACTTGAATGATCTTTCCCGAAGAAGATATGTCACCTCGTCCCCAGTAATGGTGCCAATATGTTATCACTCATAGTTAACCTCAAGGCTAAGAAAAAGGTGACTCTGAGGTAACCACAGACCAAGCTTTAGGTCTGGCATCTAGCCCTGCCAAACCAGAGAGGACTCTCTCTTTGCCAACACAGTGGCTACAATAAATGAAATTTTAGGCTAGCTATGGAGTGCGGGGATTTGTTTGACAGGTTTTGGGTCGAAACAACAAGAGAAACGATGATTGGACTATGGAGTCAATGTCATTTTCTGCTAACAAACTTGGGGCAAATTGAGTGCCATGTTCAGCCAGATAAAGATTGTGAATGTGAGAAGAATATGGGAGAAAACCCACTGCCCTACAGGCATCAAATAAAGGATGGATCAGCAGCAGCAACTTTAGACGAAAGAGAATCATAAGGTTGTTGTTGAGCCCTGAAACTACATCTCTTCTACATGCTTTCCTAGACCTTTTTCCCTCACCAGTGCCTCATAAGCTATCAAGGATCATTACATATTGATTCTAAAAGAGCATTTAAGTGGTTTTATAACTTTTTTTTTGTTTGTTTGCTATTTGACTTAGATTTTTCTCATCAGCTACGGAATGTAGCCACTTTCCGTAGCTGACTCGACTTTTCGCAATTGTTTTTATTGATCTCTAGGTTACAAATGTCAGCAAGCAAAACGAGGCACGTGGGCAGTTCAGGAATGATCTGGACACGGATCAGGTCCTATTGGTTCAGCTAAATTCGTAGAGGAAAGCCTTGGTCAAATGATGGTCAGACGAGGAGTTCTATGGCAAACAGGGCTCTGTTTTCAACACGTGAAGAGTCTGAGACCATTCCTAGATCCATGGATTCATTTTGACAGCTGTAGACTACCTCCACGACGCAAATCCAACAGCCACCTTTTGGTAGATTGAATGATCATGGAAACCATCACGCTAAGCTCACAGGTGCTATCTTTTTACGTGTCCTCTGCTGAAGGTGTTTCATAGGAAAACATTTATGTAATTTCCTTTATAAATAACGCATTTGCAAACGCATATAGCTAGTTTTTTTTTATGTAATCTTGTTGTTATTTCATGTACTATGCCATGACATTGGTCCTGTTGTTGTAACAAGAGGATCCTTCCTCTGTTTTGCAATATAACAAGACTCTGTTTTATATGACTGTGTGAGCATTATTTCGGACTGACAAGGTGTTAACCAATGTCGTGCAGAGGGCCCCTACTGGATGAGGTTGTGTTTCTTTATTTCTGTAAAGTGTTTATGCGTTGTTGTCTTATTCCCATTGTAGGTATTTCATAGTTTTTTCACCTGTGAATATTTCATCTTTTAATTATGATGTTAATGCTTCATGCCTGTACATGATTTTCCAAGCATTGTATATTTTTGCTAACATTGATCAGTGTGTTTCAGGATAGGCTAGGTTCGTGCGTTTTCATATGATTTTTGCAATAATTAGTGACATGAGATTGGCCTCTCTACTGACTTTATTTTTCTTAGCTTTTCAATTTCAGTTATGCTTTGATTTCAATCTTATTCAATTGTTGTTGTTAGTTAGTTTAGATATCAAATTCTTCATATCATTTAACGTTATCTCCATAGCCATGGCTTAACCCCAAAAAGCTACTTGGCGAGCTATCGGATTATGAGTGAGGTGATTTGATTTTACTTTTATTTATGCAATTAGATATCAAGTTCTTCATGTTATTAACGTTATCTCCAGAGCCATGGCTTAACCCCAAAAAGCTACTTGGTGAGCTATTGGACTATAAATGAAGTGATTTGATTTTAATTTTATTTTTGCAATCAGATATCAGGTTCTTCATGTTATTGACATTATCTCCAAAGCCATGGCTTAACCCCGAAAAGCTACTTGGCGAGCTATCGGACTATAAGTGAAGTGACTTTATTTTATTTCCATTTGCAAGTAGGTAATTTAGATATCAATTCCTCATGTTATTGACATTATCTCCAGAGCCATGGCTTAACCCTGAAAAGCTACTTGGCGAGCTATCAGACTATAAGTGAAGTGAATTGGTTTTGCTTTTATTAGTTTGCAATTTTTGATTTGTTTGAGTGAAATAGCTTAACTTTTATTTCTATATTTAGATAAGCAACAGAGATAGTGATTTCATGATCAATAGTTCATCATCTGTTTCATTTGAATAGCAACGCATTTCCATTCTTGTTTAAGTACTAATTTCATCACTAGTATGTTTTGAGATCCTCTGAAGTGTTAAGATCTGGAAATCATTATAAAGGACATAATTTCCTTAAAATCTATATCCATACTTTCCTTCTAAAGTATTCTTAAAACTTAGGAATAGGATTTCCATTCACATTAGGAGATAAACCAAGATAAAACCCCCAAAACAAAATAAAAATTGAAAATAATAAAAAGTAAGAAATAGGTTGTCTTGCACATATAGTGCACCACACTTCATCAGTTTACGACTCTCAGATTGATAATTAATGTAGCAATTTAGGACATACTAAATTGACTAAACATTTTGGTGCCATTTCCAGGGAAGTGTAACTAGGTAGCCGATCTCTTACATAAAAAAGGAAGGGAAAAATTGATAACTTCTTAAAGTATGCTCTCCTCTTGCACCTAGTGTGATCTGGAGGATCAGAAAAAAGAGTTATTAGTTCAATAATTTCTTGATTATGCTCTCTTCTTGCACCTAGTGTGACCTGGAAGATCAGAAAGAGAATTATTAGCCCAAATAAAAAATAAAAAAATGGCATGCATAGAGCAAGAGATTCTAGGGGAAGGTTTCTAGCTAGGGCCAAAAGTTAGATTTTCACAACTCCAGCTACTTCAAGACATAGACAAGATACACCTCCATCTACTCCCAGCCTTAGGATTCCTGGAATTCAAGGAGCAGCAACCGAATTAGAAGTTCTCCCACGTTATCTACTAAATCTGATCTAGGAGAAGAACCTTTCTTCACTTCTATAGGGGAACATATTGTAATCAAAGAAGTAGAGTCACCTTAAGAAGAGGGAAAGGGAGAAACTCTCTCTCATCCACCATTAATAGAAGAACCAGAAGACTTTGAGGAAACTATCATGACAGAGGAAGTAGTAGATGGATTTGGAGGAGGGGGTAGAGGTAGAGGAAGAGGAAATAATGGAGGAGGTAGAGGTAATAATGGGGGAAATAGGGAAGGAGATAACTCATTTGGATTCCCTATAGCCGATGAGGAAACTCATACAACAATGAAAAACATTTCACCATCTGTCCTCCCAAACTTTTATGGTTTGTGAAGTGAGGATCCTGAAACATTTCTATTGAGTTTCAAGTCTTGTGGCGAACCTATGACTATACGGAAGACTCTCAAAAACTCAAACTGTTTCCTTCAACATTGAAAGGAGTTGCTTTGAAATGTTTCATGGGATTAGTCACTCAATCTATTAGGACTTGGAATGATATGAAACAAACATTTTTGGATAGACACCTGGATTGTTGTATGCCCACCAATCATAAGGATGAGGTATTCAAGATGATGCAAAAACAATATGAAAACTTGGAGGATTTACTTGAAAGATTTCAATACAACTTAAAGAGAGCAAAAATGAGTAATTTAGACGAGGAAAAATTGAAAGCCCTTCTATTGAAAGCCATTAGAGATGAATGGATAGATATTTTAAACATGAAGGGGAAGGGAGACATTTCTCAACTTCCACTCCGTGACATAGCAGAACTATATGTCCATTTCTCAAGGGGAAAATATAAAACTAGAAAAGGGCCGAGAGATCTTTCTCTTATTAGAGCAAACAAATTTGCAACTAGATCAGTAAGTAGGGCAGAGATTGGCAATATGCTTGATGAGTTCAAAACTGATATTCTAGGGAGCCTTAGTGAACAACTAGACACCCTTAAAATATAAAACAAGTAGAAAGCAGAAGCTGATGCTTTGGCCATCTTTTGTCCAAAATGTAGAAAGAAACATGCTCTAAGGGAATGCCCCTTGGATGCAAAAGTTGTAGAAACATGTATGATTTTCTTAGAAAGTAATGAGACGAAGGATTTTCCTTCAAATTCCTAGGCTCAAAGTTGTCTTTCAGGAAGATCCAAATTCAGCAGAGTCCCTTTGTTTTGTTTCAAGAAGACCTTGGCAAGGGCAACAAAATCAAGGATTTAACAACCCTATGAACTTTCAGCTTCCGCCAAATTGGAATTCTTGGCAACAACCTTGGCCCCAACCTCAAAATCCATACCAATCATGGACACAAGGGATGTAAAATCCTTATGGGAGATTTGCTTAGTTTTATCAATATCCTCCATCTTTTCAAAATCAACAAAATCCACAATTTCCAAATCAAAACCCACAACTTTCATTGCCATTTCCACAACAACAACCTTCTCAACAAAATCCAAATTCTCAACTCTTGCTTCCATTTCAACAAAAGACAAATCAACTACTAGCCCAGCCATTACCAAATCCAAACAATAAAAATCCTCAGAATGCTTACATGGTAGAAGGACAACAATTTCCTACCTATGTGATTGTTCCTCTTAATGATGTTCAACTCGGATCTGGTAGAGTTTTAGAAAAACCTTCTATAGATGTTCAAGAGCAAGATACCTCTGAGGAGGATTCTCTTAAAGTCAATAAAGGTTCTGAGGAAGCATCTCTTCAAAACCCAATCATTCAAAAAGAAAAAGAAAAAGAGTCAACCCCCACAACTCCTATATTTGAGCAACCTGGATCTTCATCTATGCATTCTTTCCCTGAAAGATTACAAATTGACAAAGGGGTGGAAAAACAAATCTTGTTGCCTCACTATGATTTTCTAGATGAATTAAAGAATGTTTGTATCAAGATTCCCTTGCTACAAGCCATTAGAGAGATCCCTATTCTAGAAAAAACAATAAAGGAGTTGAGTCTCAAAAGACCAGGAAGGAAACCAAGAGATACAAGAAGAATCCACCTGGTAGGAAAAATTGCAGATATCATGATGGGAAAAATTAACATGTAGAAATATGTGGATCCAGGTAGTCCAATTGTTAAGACACATATAAATGGGATAGAAATTCCAAATACTTTTATTGACTTAGGGGCTGCTATAAACATTATGAGTAGACAGACTTTGGAGCAGCTTAAACTTCCTAATCTTCTTTTTACACCCACCTTCTGCAACTTGCAGATAGATCAATAATCAAACCAGATGGTGTACTAGAAGATATTTCAGTCTCTTTGGATTCTTGGGAATATCCAATAGATTTCATGATTTTGACTCCCAAGAGTAATTTAGGAGGGCACCCACTCATCTTAAGAAGACCTTGGCTAGCCACAACTGATGCTTTCATTAGTTGTAGATCTGGGGATATGTACATTTCTGATGGTAGTTCGACAAAGAAATTCAATTTGTATCCTCCACCAAAAGCAATTACAGAAGTGGGAGACAATGAATGGGTCAATGATGAAGATATTATGCAACTTTTCTTTACTATCTCTGAAATTAGTGAAGATAGTCAAATTTTGAACACATTAGAAAATTTTGAAACATCTTCAGAATATGACCACACACAATTTCAGTTAGATTCTGATATTGAATATTTATCATCAAGAAAAATGTCTCTTTACTCTATGGAAGAGTTTGGTAGTTCTACCATTGAGATTTTTTCAGGTAAAACACTGAATATCAACAAAAATTTGGAAAAGTCACATTAGGAAGAACTAACCAAAATCTTGCAAAAACATTCTGCTGCATTTGTATGGGAGTATACTGATATGAAAGGTATTGACCCTAAGACTTGCATCCATCATATCTATATCGAGGAAAACAGTTGACCAATCAGACAACCTCAGAGAAGGATGAATCCAAAACTTAGGGAGATAGTGAAAGAAGAGCTCCAAAAACTACTCAATGTAAACTTCATTTACCCAATTTCAGATAGTCAATGGGTTTCTCCTTTGGTTATAGTACCCAAAAAAATGGTAAATGGAGGGTATGCATTGATTAAAGGGAATTGAATAAAGTAACTTTGAAGGATCACTTTCCTTTTCCCTTTATCAATCAAGTATTAGATACATTAGCAGGAAAAAAGTACTTTTCATTTCTGGATGGTTTTAGTGGTTATAGTCAAATTAAGGTAGCACCTAAGATCAAGATAATACCACATTTACCTGTCCATGGGGAACTTTTGCTTATCGAGTCTTCCTTTTGGATTATGTAATGCACCCGCAACATTCCAAAGAGCAGTACTAGGAATTTTTTCTGATCTAATCCATGATTGTGTAGAGGTATATATGGATGATTTTACAGTTTATGGTGATTCGTTTGAAGAGGCATTAGAAAATTTGGAAAAAGTCCTTATAAGATGTAAAGAAACAAACCTTTCATTAAGCCATGAAAAATGCTTTATGATGTTCACTGAAGGTATTGTCTTAGGACATCATATTTCAAGGGATGGGATTAAAGTTGATCGATCAAAAGTTGAAGTCATCTCCAAGTTACCTATTCCAAATTGTCAAAAAGATGTTAGAAGTTTTCTGGGATTTACTGGATATTATAGAAGATTTATAGAAAACTTCACCAAAACAGCATCTCCACTCTTCAAATTGCTTACAAAAGACTGTGAATTCAAATGGGGTCCTGATTTCCAATCAGCATTTGAAACTTTGAAAGCAAGAATATCTGAAGTGCCTATCTTGAGAGGAATAAATTGGAAACTCCCTTTCCATATTTCTACAGATGCTACAGATACAATTCTAGAGGCTATGTTGGGACAAAAAGATTTAGTTCCTTATTCCATTTACTATACCAGTAAAAATTTAACTCCCACTAAGTTGAACTATACTGTGACTGAAAAAGAGTTCTTAGTTGTTGTTCATGCAATCAATAAGTTCAGACATTATATAACATGCTATGAAACTTTTATTCATACTGATCATTCTGAAATTATATATCTAATGAACAAACCCATTACTAATGGCAAAGTTACAAGGTGGATCCTACTTTTACAGGAATTCAATATTATTGTGCTAGATAGACCAGGTGTCATACGGAAAGAGTTATTTTTGCGGACAAACCTAACCTCCCTAGGAGTCTAAGACTCTCTAGTGACAAACAAACCAAACAAGAGAAATCCTTCTCTAAACATACATTATTCTATGAGAAACCAAGTGTTTTCCGATCTTACCTTAGGTCCAACGCTTGTTGTACCAGTCCAGCCTTGCTGATCTAGATGAGCTCCTCCTTCACTTTAAGACCTGCATACACTAACAAGACAAACGATTACATAACACCTGAATATTTCATAAAACAAAGCATATTCATCACATAGACCAAGGAGTACATGAAATAATTCATTAACAACAAATCATTGAGAAGAATGGACTTATTTGTATTAAGGAAACAAAAAAGGAACCATTACAACCTGAGCCTTGGTGTTGTGCAAGCTCCTCCCAGGGTCCAACAAGAGATTTCCTCTACTTTGACAAGCTCACCCACTCCCAATATGGCAACAAGGAAGGATAGTGATCTCTCCTCACAAGTCAACAATGGAAGTCCTAATTCCAGCAGCATTTACCCTTTAGAATGTTCAGCTTTCAACCTCCCCTCCTTTGGCCCAAGGCCTGTATTTATAGTATTCTAGAGGAAGTTATTCAGTTCCAACATCAATGGGATACTCCCTCTTTTGGATGGGGTAGCTCCTCTCTTGATGGGATAAGTTCCTCTATCATAGAGGTGCATGAACCATCTGGAGGCGCTCAATACACGTCAAACACTCTTCTAGAAGGCTCTAGAAGTGACCACAAGTAACTTTTTAAAGATGAAACTCGCGCCTTTTGACCTTTACAGGGGTACACACCCAACCTTTGGCTTACAGAGCGTACAAGTACGCAGGTACAGTGTGTTTGGAGTGCGTACACGCAGGCAAGGTAGAGAGAACCTGCGTACCCAGAGATAAACATGTTTTTAAGTGACTTTCTCTCTTTTTGAAGTTTGACATGAAGAGCAGAGATATGAGGCTTGACAAGGAGGACAATATGACTATTGATGGATCCATATTAACTGCAGATAGTCATGGTGACAAATTTCAGTGTAACAACTATCATTTAGGAATATCGACAAATCATTTTCTTTAAATCATTTTACTTCAGAGTGGGAAGAGGTGAAAGCTTAGCCTACCAAGGCTCTCAGTGAGAAGATAATAATAATAAACACAAATAATTAGAAAAAAAATCACTGGAAGATCATAACCCAGAATGTCAAGCCTAAGATCAAGGAAATCTTAAAGATGATATAAAAGATGTTCCAGTTTGGTGTAAAAAAGTTAGTAGAAGTGATTTCACTATTAAACAAGGTATAAGGTAATTATGGAATCTCAATTTTCAAGAGAAGTGAGTGGTGGTGGGATTTATTATGATAACTGAATTTTCCTTTGGAAATTATAATTACATTGTAGTTAGATTTATCAAATTAACTTCTCACTTGGGCATGTGGAATTAAAATAGGTTCGGTTGGGCCTCATCAATGTTTGTTGTGCAAAAACAATGAGGAAAATGTTCATCATTTGTTTATCTCTTGTCGTTATATTGTTCAAATCCTATTTAAATTTTTCATTAAGCTCAAGCCAAAGGTTCCTTGGTACTATGTTATTTTGATGGAATGTGCATAAGTTTGGTTATTTAATAAATTTCTTAAATTTTGAAGCTCTTGTAGTGTTACTCATATATGGTATTTGGTAAACAAAGAACTCCAGCATTTTTCAAGACAAGGACATTCTTCTTTCTATTATTGTTGGCTCTATTATATCTAGCTCATTAAAGGTTGGAGGATATACGCACAAGGAAGCCTAAGCTATCAGTAATGATAGCTTTGGATTTTGAGTTTATTTATTTATGGTGTTAGTTAAGACCATCCCTGCATTTGTGGGGTATGTGTTGTTCTTTTTCTCATTCCTGATCACTATTTCCATATTCAATATTCTCTCGATAGAGGATCAACTAACCAAGCATAGTTTACTTCCCTAAGAAAACTTATTGAGGTTGTTATGCTTAGAGGTGTTAAGAAGTTGCAGATCATGAGTGATTCCAAGCTTGTATTGATTAGGCCAATAGGAAAGCATCATTTAATAAATATAAATCTATGTCATTTGTTGGTGGACTTTTATAACTCAATTATATCTTTTAAATGAAATTCTTTCATGAACATTCTTCACGAAGTCAACACTTCAACAAACTTTGAGAAAGATTCTTTCAGAGACATTCTTCATGAACTCAATACTTCAGCGAATGAGTTATCAAAGGGGACTTTGACTTTGTCCCTGTTGCCATAAATATTTACAAGTTCTTGACAGTGTGATGAAAGATTCTACAGAATTTCTTTTGAAGTCTTCCTATCATGTTCCTTATGTTATAAAGTAAAGATTTTTTTGAAGAAGATAAGGTTATATAACCTTTGGTAGTAGATAGAATGTAAAAGGGGTTTTTTGTAAAGCTAATTAATCACGTATAGTGGAAAGGCCCATAGGGAATGAAGTTTTAGTTGTGAACATATAACGTCTATGAGAATGTATATGTTATGTCTCCAATGCATGAGGATCACCTGTCTTCCATTAGTATTCTAACTTTGTACTTGGAACATATGATCAGACTATACATGTTAGCAAAATATCTCTATTATCAAATTATCTATTAGCAATGGATCAATGCCATGATGATTCAGACAAGTGTATAATGTGATTTTAAGGACACCTTATCTCATTTGCAATGAACATTGATTTAAACTAGTGTGTAATGAGATTTCATGTTTTTTACTATACTCTGTCTTCAAATTGAACAATCCATCCATGCCGCATAACAATACTAGTTTCTTGGTGATCCAACCATACTCTGTCTTAGAGTTTAACAATCCCTCCATCCTACATAACAGTACTAGTTTCTTGGTGATCCAACCATCATGGATATGGCAGTGTATGGTAATTCCATTTTTAGGTGCTCGTTAGTAGTTCTTTCCAATCAGGGAATTCTTAAACCTTAATATGTTGTGTTAAATTCAAAGATACTTTCCTATCAGGGGATTCATAAACCTTAATATGCCATGTTACATTCAAAAAGGGAAACAAGGAACTTACTCTGAAGGCAGTTTTCCTCTCAATTACCACACTTTGAGACTATCATTTATTTGCAATTAATCAATTAGAAATAGAGATATTTTTGCTGTCCTACATCTCCATTGTCTTCTTCATATTTTCCCAGTGATTTTCTCATGGTTGTTCATGTTGAAGTTGCTTGTCCTTTGAAGGTATGAAAGAACCACGGCAATAGGTATCAGAGACAAAAATGGTCCTGCTCAGACCCAAATGGTGAATATCAATAGATATCGACGATGAGTTTATGTGAAATTCATGGAGAAAACCTTTATTCGAAACATTTTGAAAGAGAATGGATGAGGACATAAAGAGATAAAGCAATGGGCTGGTTCCAAAGAGAAATAAGTCAACAACAGTGGAAAATGGGACAACAAACAGACAAGGAAGAAGAATGAAAATGAGTAAGATTTTTTTCAAATAAACAAAATATATAAACAGGAGGAGACATTTCTGTTTATCCCCTTGATCTTTTTTTCTTTTCTTTGTTTTGCATACCACCACCTTTGTATATTAAGCCTTGCTCTTAATATCCTTCTCTACATACACGAAAAGGTTATCTCCCATAAATTTTTCTCCTATCGCTATTTACCCTCACATTTCTGACTTGATCTAACGTAATTCTCCATCTGTTATACCCACTCCCCATGACAAAACTACCTTACAAAAATATATCAAATTTAGCCAATTATCAAACCACAGGTCAATTAGGTGTAGCTCCAGTTGTTGAGAGGAAAGTAGTTATCCTCCTACATTTGGGTTCATATTCCACTTTGTGACATGCTTGCTCTCTTCATGAGCTAATTGCTAACAGTTGAGCTAGCCTTGAGCCCTGAAGAATCTAGTTTACCCTAGCTACCATTCTCAGAATGAGGTAAATCACCTAGTGGGTTTCCTCCAGAAATTCATTATGCAGAGAAGAAAAAAGGAATATCAAACCACAAATGGGACATCTGAATTCACTATGTCCAAGTGCCTACTTTTCTGCAATAAATAGCCTTTTCTAACTATGTTTATTTTCTTTCTTAACTGTGCCAAGCACTATGTTACAATGTCAACTATGGCATTCTAGTATCTCCTATTTTTCATTTTCGAATACTATATCTAGCTACTGCATTGTTGTATTCTTCGTGTGCCAAATGCTTCATCGTTGCTGCACTAATAGATGTGCCTTTTGCTGATATTAACCATGCCATTTGTGTGATGGTATTTGATAAATGTTTATAAACATGGACCAACAAATACCAATTAATCATAGTTAAATGGTTTTAGATTCAATATGAGAGTAATATTATGGAGGAGCTATTGCGTTTGGAAAGTCACCATAGAACAAAGGGTAGTGGGTTAATCTCCTAAAACAAGGTGTTAAAATAGTCTGCTGAGATGTACATTTTGCATCAGGATATCCCCTATACTGATATATTTTTATGAGGAAGAAAAAACATGGAAAATTTTTGGTTAGGTAGGAATACATCTTGTCAATTTGGTCTAGCTTGAGTGATTGAAAGAGAAAGTTCTTAGGCTCTCCATCATTTCATAGATTAATATAGAAATGAGACAAAAGAGGCTCTCCCTTGAGAATATGTGAAATAAACCAATCGTATCTATGGATTCATAAGAAACATCTGACAAACACATTTGGCATCTAGCCTTTAGTTTCTACTAGAGATGCATGAAGCATTATATAAACACAATGCAATGTTTTGGGAAGTCCATTCAAATGTGGAACATTACTATGGAAGCCAAGTTAAGGATTGATTTTAGACCTTGCGTGCACATTTCATGGATTGTTTTAGTAGTGACATAAAAATAGACTAAGTCAGTTATATCATATATGTCAAAGATATTTTAACTCAAAGAATGAAACTACCATTCAAGCTATAAACCTGAATAAATGGTCCAAACTTGAAACTGTGACCCTTCCTTGCAAATTATATGTGCTACCAATTAATCATAGTTAAATGGTTTTAGATTAAATACGAGAGTAATCTTATGGAGGAGACATTAGGTTTGGAAAGTCACCATAGAACAAAGGCCAATGGGTTAATCTCCTAAAACAAGGTGTTAAAATAGTTTGCTGAGATGTACATTTTGCATCGGGATATCCCCTAGGCTGATATCTTTTTATGAGGAAGAAAAAACATGGAAAATGTTTGGTTAGGTAGGAATACAACTTGTCAATTCGATGTAGCTTGAGTGATTAAAAGAGAAGGTTGTTAGGTTCTCCACCATTTCATGGATTGATATAGAGATGAGACAAAAGAGGTTCTCTCTTGAGACTTGACTAGGTTATTCATAACAATTGTGGTGTTGGTGCCTTAACTTAGCTAGAAAATGCCAAAACTCTATTGATGAACAAAGTTTATTACTGAATCTACCTCAGAGTATTCCATAGTCACTGAATATGACATGCATGGTTTTACCAAGGCCCTCAACATTTGAACATTGAAACTTTACATTGGTATTGTCAACCTACATGGGAAGAAATGAATCTTTTTTTAATAACATGCTAGCAAAACCTAGACACTGTTGTGTGGGATTATTGCTTGATACCTGCAGATTACACAACCACCTTTGTTTGTTGAGCCAGAAGGAATTGATTTCTTCAGGTGGGTCGTCCGGGTACAAATGTTCCTTTCCTTATAAGTCCTTCATAGGTGTTTATAGATTCTTGTCAATAGAATGAATATTTGTCTGTATAGTTGTTTATTACATAATCATCTAAAGGGAAACTGATTACATGAATATGGGTTAGGATGCCTCATAACTGTATAGTTGCTGAGGCTCAATTGTGATTACGTGATCTTGGAAGATTTTGAGAGTATATAAACTCTTAATATATTATGATTTCTTTGGCAATGTTCTCAAGGCAACTGTTCCAAAAATAACAAAAAAATAGCTTTTGTCATTAAACAGAGATTGTTTTCCTTTAGAAACAGAGAGAGATTGTCTTTACAATAACTTCTTTTGTTTGTGGCATGTAAGGAGATCTTGAGAGTAATCTAGAATAGGAAATCTAGTTGGTCAACTTGTGATAAAGGTGAGTAACTACTTGGACACTAACTTTTGATCCTGCCACATTCTTCTAAGAACATTGGATCTAGAAATATCGAAGGCTTCAACTACATTGATTATGTCATAGAAGTTGGAAGAATGAGAGATGTCATGTATGTGTAATTGTTAACATTATGAAGATGATAACACGTGTGTCCTTCAAGGTACATTACCAATCATAGTGCAAACAACAAATTTTACCACTAATATAGTTCATCTATGTTAATTTAGGTATGTTCTATGCTTAGAGCAATTTATTTCAATTTTCATAGCTTGCTCAATATCTTTTCCAGATTAGCAATCACATGAGCATTAAAGTAAACTGCAAATAGAACATAAACATAAATCACAGAAGACAAGCCAAGATAAGAGGAAACAAGATGTGCTGCTATCCCATGACAAACCCCAATGTGGGGAAACCCTTGATCAATTCTTCTTATATGTTCTTCAATAGTTCAACAAAGAGAGAGAGATAGTACGTTTACAAAAAGTCAACATTTTGAATTATCTAGATAAGTGCATAGATCGTCTCTAAGAAGACGATACATGAGATCAGTTGAAGACATGTTGCTTCAACTGATTCTCCAAGGTGACTCCTCCACCTATCATTGTGCTGCATTTCATCATCATGTTGCACCTCACCATGCTGCACCATGCTACACCTATCATCACTATGTTGCATCTCATCATGCTTCATTAATCATGACTGTACCCATCATTGTACTGCATAATTTGCCATTGTTGCACCATGTTGCCATACTGACCTATGTGCTGATTGCATCTTACTTGCTTGTTGTCTCTAGCTTGCTTGTTGTCCTTAGTATGCTTTTTGTTGCATGTTATCTATCCCTTGCATGCTAGTTGTAACATTGTATGCTTGGTGTATTTGCTGCTAAGCACCATACAACTGTCCCAATGTTAGCTAGTTGTCCCTTGCATGCTACTCTCCTTCAGAGATACATGCTCTGGTTGTTCTGGTAGTTCCTGACAATTCTAGTAGTTCCTGGTAGTCCCGACAGTTCTGACTATTCCTGGTAGTTTTGGAAATTCCGGTTGTTCCCAACAGTCCCAACAGTTTCGACAATTTCAGTTGTTCCCGACAGTTCCCGGCAGTTTCCGCAATTTTGGTTGTTCTCGCCAATTTCGGCAATTCTGGCTATTCCCGGTGGTTCTGACTTTCCAAATTTTCCCGACAGTTTTGACTTCTAACCTCTGCATCAGCTTCCCAGCTGTTTCGGCAGTTCCGGCTGTTCCCGACAGTTTCAATAGATCCAACTATTCCTGTCAGTTTCAATAGTTCTGACTTTTCTGGTTATTCCCGGTAGTTCTGGCAATTCCCAATAATTCCAGCAGTTCTGGCAGTTCCGATAGTTCAGATAATTCTAGCTATTTCTGGCAATTTTGGCAGTTCCGACCTTTCCAGCTTTTTCGGCTTTTCCTGACAGTTCTGGCTTTTCCGACAGTTCTAGCAATTATGGCTTCTGTGCTTTGTGTCAACTTCCCGACTATTCTGACAATTTTGGCTCTTCTCAATAGTTTCAACTATTCCTGGTAGTTTCGACAGTTCTGGCAATTCTGGCTATTCTTGGTTGTTTCGGCAATTCCGGTTATTCTTGGAAATTTCGGTTGTTCTCGACAGTTCTGACTATTGCCGGCAATTTCGACGGTTCAAGCAATTTCAGCTATTCTTGGCTGTTTCGGTAGTTCCATTTGTTTCTGACAGCTCCGACTATTCATGACAGTTCCAGTAGTTCCAGCTATTCCCATCAGTTTCGACAGTTCTGACTTTTCTGGCTATTTCTAGTAGTTCTGGCAATTCCCAACAATTCCAACAATTCTGGCAGTTTTGAAAATTCTAGCTATTTCTCGCAGTTCTGACAGTTTCGACCTTTCCGGCTTTTCCAGCTTTTCCCAACAATTCTGGAAATTCCAGCTTTTCCTCGCAGTTCTGGCTTCTGTCCTCTGTATCAGCTTCCCAGCTGTTCCGGTTGTTTTGATTGTTCTCGACATTCTGACTATTCCTGACAGTTCCAATAGTTCTAGCAATTCTGACTATTCCCGACAGTTACGACTTTTTCGGCTATTCCCGACATTTCTAATAGTTCTTAACAGTTCTAGCTTCTGCCCTCTGGATTAGGGCAGCATTATCCCTTAGGATCTCTCCTCCTATTAAAACTCAAATATAAGTAGAGAGGAAGAGATCCCAAGTGTGTTAAAATGACTTGAAGGCCACCTCTATTTATACTAAAACATTGAGCACAAGTGGGGTTTATTTGGTCACTGGCCAACCTTGACCAATTATCCCATAACACAAAAAATTCATATCTCCATGTATACTTATCATAATCGGATGATCTTTAGATCAATCCTACACCTCTCGATGAGAGGGATCCAAGAAAAATATCAGCTCTCGGTAGTTCCGACAGTTCTGGCAATTCTGGCTGTTCTTGACAGTTCCGACAATTTTGATTGTTCCCAGCAGTTCCGGCAATTCCGACTTCTGCCCTCTGCGTTAACTTTCCCGCATGTTCTGATAGTTCCTAGCAGTTTCGGAAATTTCGAATATTCCGAGTAATTTCGGCAATTCCAACTATTCTTGACAATTTCGGTAGTTCCAACAGTTCTGGCTTTTCCGACAGTTCCAACATTTTTGGCTTCTGCCATCTGTGTCAGCTTCCTGGCTATTATGATAGCTGCCACCAGTGAACAAATTTGAACATGTTAGGGCCCTTCAAAGGGCCTTTGGCACGACCTAGAAGTAGGAAGAAAATTTTGCTATTCAAAAAAATTTTAAATTTGAATTTTTCCATTTAAAAAAAAATTAGAATAATATTATTATTTTTTAAGAAGGGTTGTTAACAAGGAAAATTTTAATAACCCCCCCTAAATTTACATGTATAATAAATGGGTGAATCTCCATGGTATATAGGAAAAATGGAAGGCGATTTTATCAATAATATGATATGTATATATAATTTTTTGGCGAATCTCTCACCAGGCATGGCGAATATTTTACTCAATTATAAAATCTTGTGTTTATTGAATACACAAATGAAATCATTGTGTTTCTTTAAAATATCTTTTGAAATCAAAATTACCGAAATTACATATCGATAATCTAGTGGGTGTAAGATAAAATTCACCCGTGCCATTCACAGAAAGCATGAGAAAAAACCTAATACTATATATAAAACCAAGAAAAATTCAAATTCATCACTTCCATGTTCCTGTTTGCAATTAGAAAAATTACCCAAATTACAATCTGTTTACTCCACTTCTAGGGACCTCGTAACCACCCTGCCAATACACAAGTATGTTCCCGTTTGCAATTAAAAAAATTACCCAAATTACAATCTGTTTACTCCAGCATATGTTGGAAAGTTATAGAAGGATGACTAGTGCAATCAATCCATTCCTTTCAGCCCTGGATTTGTTTTAGTTTAAAACAGAAGTATACAAATATACTTGTCCAATGTCTATGCTTTAACCATTCACCTTAAGATGTTTTTACAATATAATTTCCTAAGTCTATTTAATATCTTCATTATCATAAAAACCAACCTATATCCATCTTAACTCCACATCTACCACTCTTAGGGGGATGAAATTTATTTATCCTTCTGAGCACTTGGTAGACCCAGAATTAAGATGGATCTAAGATAGAATTTCCCCTTTCAATAGTCTATGCTCACATGAATACCATGGGTCAATACCATGGGTTATCATAAAACTGTAGCTTAAAAATTACTATTAGTAATTTATAAAAATTAATAGTTGATTTTTATTTTATTTTTATTTTAACCAAGCTAAAATGTTTAACATACATTAAATTACAACATCCGTTTTTACTCTTGATCGGATCAAATATTTTTTTACTCTATGCTAGTTTGCATATCACGATATTTGATACCTCTCGGGTTAGTAGATCCAGAGTAAAGATGGATCTATTCTGGTTTAATTCCCCCATTTAAAT
>APFE030418994.1:39988-92523 GCA_000404065.3 Pinus taeda
CAAGTGAATACCATGGGTCAATACCATGTGCCATTTTGGTGAATACCATGGGTCAATACCATGTGCCATTTTTATTTTTATTACTACTAATATTAGGGTTAATAATGTTTTTTTGCATGGTATTAATATAAAAAACAAAAAAATGTTTTATTTGTTTACCATACCTCTCTTTTATTTATATTTTATTAATTTACCATACCATTCATAAATACAAGGTGACTTATGTTGTAAATATAAAAAAATGTTTTATTTGTTTACCATACTTCTCGCTTATTTATATTTTTATTAATTTACCATGCCTCTTTTACAAATATGGTATTTGGCCCATAGGATTCACTTAAATAAAACCTCTTTCTTGAGCCTTCATAAATAGATCGAGGGTTATGGACTAAATATAAAATGAGGTTTTATTTATTTACCATGCGTCTAGTTTATTTATATTTATATTTATTTACCATACCTTTTGAGTATGTATAAAAAGACGTTTTATTTATTTAACATACCTCCACTTTACTTATATTTTTATTTGTTTACACCCTTGCATGTATGTAAGGTGACTTATGGAATAAATATAAAAAATGCCTTATTTATTTATTTACCATATCTCTCATTTATTTATATTTTTATTAATTTACCATACCTCTTTTATAAATATGGTATTTGCCTTTGGGCCCATAGGATTCACTTAAATAAAACCTATTCTTGAAAATGGGCGAATGGAAGGTTGTAACTCCTAATTTCAAGGGATAAATTTACCTTTTTTACCCTCCCTTAAAGTAAGATGGGCTATTTGAGGTGATTTGTAAAAATGTACTATGATACAAAATATTGGCCCACTAAAAATTTAAAACCCCTTAATTTCGCCAAAGGGCAAACATTCGCCCCTAAAATCACCCCTAGTTGTTAAGTTGTCAACCTGTCCAATTTATTTTTTTTAATTTCATTTTTTTCTAAAATCCATATTTTGGGAATTCCAAATTCCAAACTGTTAGTGCACCGCGGGTCTATCACAAATTACAATGGTTGAACTTGTGAACTTCCTTTCTTAGCTGATGTTAAATCCCATTTTATAAACAACAGTTTCAAAATTCGGAGTTGCTCCCATTTCGAAAACAACAATTTCTTTTTGAATTGCTTTTTCTAATTGTAACTTGTGCATATGATGCAAGCTAGCGGTTGTGCGTACAGGCTTCCCGTAATCTAGTTAAAGTTCTAAATAATGGTATATATTGGACACATTACCAAAAATTTCATTTGTCATTAAATAACTTTATACTTAATATATATCTTGCATATTAATCTATTATTCATAAAGCGAGCATCAATCAACTCCTTTATTAACATAAACGTACAACTAATAAATAAAAATAAATTATGCTACTACTCACATTCAACATTTAATTTGATCCTAAATTTATTTTTCTCCTCAACTCTAAAATGGTGCAAACTTTCTACAATAGTATGTAATTATGATGGTGATAATGATGATTATCATCCACTAAGACCAACAATGGTAAATAAGGAGATAAAAGGATATTATTAAAAGTTATTTCGAATTTTATTGTTATGCTGAAAAAGCATTTTCAATATCATCATTATTTTGTTTAGATAAACAATAAAAAAGGTTGGTAGCGTCACAAATATTTTGAAATTTAATTCCAATATGAGTATAGACTTGATGATCTTTGAGAACTTTTTAATCTTCAACCATAATATAACTAGTGTTGCAAAGGTGATAGACTTTTAGATTGTGCCAACACTAACTTAGTAATAATCGTGACTTAACACATACATGATATTTACTATATCAGATTATAATTAAGTGGATTAATAATAGTAACATACGCATGATTATTTTCATAAAATAACCTTAACAAACTTATCTTTTACTATAAACCATAAAAAAAAAAATATATTAAAATAGATAATGTAAGGAGTCCAAGATTAAAATGTGAAAGATTTGTTTTAGCAAGTTTATATAAAAAAAAATTATAAAGTTTATCATGATAATTTTTACACAAAGATGGTGAATATCTACATTAAAATTAGTGAACTAAGTGACTTTCTAATTCCTCATTTTGAAAACGCTTAATCTAGTTAAAGTTCTAAATTCTAGATCCACTGAATACTTCCATATTTAACGAAATATGTGTTAACACGAGATGTATCATTAAGTAAGTGTTTTGATGTTTATTAGGGATTGATTCTGTCTATGATAATGAACCATTTTAATATATATATATATATATATATATATATTATATATATAGAGAGAGAGAGAGAGAGAGAGAGAGAGAGAGAGAGAGAGAGATGTTCATAAATAAATTATTTTAATTCTTACCTTAAATAAAATAATTTTACGAAAATAAAATAATTGAAAGTAAAGAAATTCAATTGATATGTAATTCATTCAATTTTTAATACGAAGTTGATATGTGGTTGATAATTAATAACAAAGAAAATGAATATTTATATTTGAATGCAAATGTTGAGCATAATTTTTTAATTTCAACTTTGTATATAGTAATACAACCATAGTAGTAAATGTGGTTGATCTATCTAGATGGTTGATTCGCTTGTTGTAGTTTTTCATTTGAAATTTTGCATGGAAAATTCATGCTTTTATTATGTAGTCGTGGAAAGGTAAACATAGATTTGGAAATGTAAGGTACATAAAATTTGAAATTCCATGTGTTGAAGAGAAGATGACCAAAATATGCCAACATATTTCATTTATGACGATATGATAAATATTTCCACATGATAAATATAATGATTAAAAGAAAAATTAATGTACCAACATTCATGGGGACATATATCCACATAATTATTGTTTCAAGAGGTGCACTATAAAACTTAGTATGACGACCATATTTCATTATGTATTTGCTCAACATGGAGTTGACAGGTGTCTCCTTTAAAATAAAAATAAAAATATATTTGGTGTGTAGAAAAAAAAATATATTCAATTTTAACTGTCATCTAGATGATTTTTTTTAACACCTATACTATGATATTTCTTGTTAGACAACATAAAATTTCTCTATCTAAAATATCCTTGAAAAAAATTAAAGAAAAAACATGCAAATAATGCTTACATGGCTGGTAAAATAGTTGCAAAGTCAAGATACTTATTTCCTGAAGAGAGTCATGGCAAGAAGAGGCTTGAGCACCATCATGCTCAATCGAGACTTCGCATTTATCGTGATAACCACTATTCGCAAATTCCACTCACAGCAATGCAGTCGTCAGTTCCATTCCTACATTTTCAGGGCTTCGTATTCCACAAGATTGAGCGCAAACACACAAGATTTGGTGTTGAGCCCAGATGCGGAAGATTTGGTGTAGTGGATAAGAGATGAGGGAGGATTTGTCCACAACGGGTGAAGCTGGAAAGTGAAGGCTCTTCAGGCTTAGGCCGGGTATCTTCAAAGGCTATATCCGTAGGTACAAAGATAATATCACTGATGTGCCATATTCCCTTGGCTTTGCCACCTCTCGACGCAGGTCGAAATCAAACTGATGCTATTCTTCTCTGTCTCATAGAGGTTGTGCCCAAAGATAGGGCGGTGGACGCTCTTCATCTGCAGGTCGTTGGTAACTTCGCAGTGAGGATGAGGATAGCACCTAGCCTCGAAGGACTTCTACAGGCTACCAAGATTTTGGATGCTTTGACAGACAATAAATCAAACTTCGAGGGTTCCAGACTAACCCTACATCCCAATAGCTTATGGATCCAACACGACATCGCCAGGAACCCACGTGCAATATCTGTCATGGAGTAAGGCTGTGATTTTTTTAGCCAGCCCCGGCACCCCAATAGTCCATTGTTCCAGAGGGCCACCACAGAGTTCACTAGTCAGCAAAGCCCTAGCTCCAAGGGATATATCATCAGAAAAGAATTATTTAGGAGCTTCCAAAGCACCAGAATCCTCTCGTCTCAATTTTGCAAAGGAAAGTAGCAGTCTGAACACTCTGACTCATTCCAGATCCAGATCATGCTCCTTTCTAGCAAAACTCTGCTACAATGGGTAAGCTCTTCGGATCTAGTGCAGGACCTCAAGAAAACCCTAGATTTTGGTTGGGGATTCCATTTGTATTTCAACGACTCCTCCACGAAGGTAAACAACTTAAGGATCTTTATCCCCTTTCTTTTTACAGCATTAAGAGAAATGCCTCCATCATTTTTACCGTTCGTTTGAGAGGGGGAGTTGTTGGATAGTCATCTTCAGCTGCGACTTTTTCATACAAAGATGTTATCCATGCTTAGTCACCCAAGAAAACAGCTCCACCAGCTCAGGCTTCCAAACCTTGTTTGGTGGACAAACTAGAGGAAAGCCCCTCCATTGAAATAATGCATCCAACACTGGATGAGCAAATCCAAAAGTATGCAGAGCATGCCATTATTTGCAGGTTCAATGGGCTTTGGCCACACACAGCAGATCTCTTCCAATGGATTCACTCTAACTGGACCAAAAACTGCAAGGTTCTCCTCTTCTCCAAGGGTTTCTTCATTGTAGTGTTTGCTTTCAGTGAGGACTACCAAAAAGCATTAAATGAAGGCCCATGGTTCTGGGGCTTAGCAGGTTTCTTCCCCACCCCCTAGTTTCCATATTTCGATCCCTCTATAGAAATCATCTCCAAGCTCCCCATCTGGTGCAGACTTCCTAATCTCCCGGTGCATCTATGGCGCTTTGTTGTATTCCAAGGGATCGGAAATATTCTAGGCTGCTTTCTAGCCACAGACACCTCTAGAGGGGAAAAGGGCATTTACACCTTCGCCAGAATCTGTGCAGAAATAGACACGAGCAAAGGTCTACCTGATCAGATTAATCTCAAAATTGGAGACTTGCATTGGACTGAGACCCTGGATTACGAGAACACAGCCTTTCACTGCCGAAATTTCCATCACATAGGGCACCTTCAGAGCTGTTGTCCCTCGATGCATGCCCAAAAGAAGAAATCCAATCCTAAGCCAAAATCCAAAAGCTGGAAACCTCATGATCCTCCCCCCATGGATGATTTTGATTCTAGCTCAGATTAAGAGGAAGGGGATGCAGAAGGAATGGACGCAATGCGGGCACAAGATCCGCCCTCGACTAGTCCTGAAGATTCTACTGTCCCACCAAACTCACAGAAAAGAACTCATGAGTCCTCTCCCTCGGGTTCAGACAAGGAGACCTCTCCGTCAGCCCAGCTCAGTTTGCAAATCATACCAGCTCAGCAGAGTAATCTTGGTTGGGTCACAGTTGGTAAAAATAAAGGAAAAAAATGCCAAATAGTTGGTTCTACCCATGTTGGGTAGAATCCTTTGTTATGCTCTTGTTACTATGTTCTTCTTGTTACTTCTTGTTTAGCACTGCTCTCTTCTTGTTTTCTCTTAGGGGCAGAGGTGGACAGTCTATCCTTTCCGGCTGCCTGTTTTCTTGCTTCTCTTGGTTGTAACTTCATATTGTACCATATGTTCTCTTAATGGAATTAGTCTTTACTGAGAAAAAAAAAATCTTACATGGCTTCCATGTTATGTTTGGATTTGGTTTGAAATTTGTTCGAGATAGTTGAGAGATTTTCTCCACTCCTATCTCTAAGGTTATAAGTAGTTGGATCTAAGTTCAACTATATAATTGTATTATAAATGGGTAAAGGCCTCAAATTAGAAATACAAAACTTTTGTGTGTATTTTAATGTATCATTGTTGTTCTTCCAATTTTCAACTTGGTATCAGAGCCTGTATGGGTTTGACTCCTTCAAGGGAGGGCCCTGGAAGATCGAATGGATGTGGGATTTGATTCTATGTAGATAAATTAGTGTAGAGGTGTGTCTGAGTGATTTGTATGGATTTTTACATATTTTTTTTCTTTTTCTTTTATGCGATGTTGTACTGAGGTTGGTGGGAGAGAATGTGCTTACAACGGTAATGTAGACAATCTTTATGTAGTGAAAAATGGGTATACACTGCTAAAGCCCCATTACACCTCTTCGAAAGGCACATGTTACCTAGCCGCCAAATATTCATATACTTTGGTTGCTTGTTTCTTTACTACTTGGGGTGTTGCTGGTAATCATGGTGTGCATTTTTTATAGAAATGGTGGCTGCCTACTTCAATGGTACAGAAAATTCTTGCAGAGCCCCTCATGCAGATCATTCTGGGTGAATGACTAAAGAGATGTTTAGATGGTTGTGACATATACTTAACACCTAATTCATCAATTCTATGAAGGGTAAAATCCAACAAGGTGTTATACCTCAACACTTTAGCCCATTCATGTCAGTTCGTTCATATGTTTCTTGAGAGCATGAAATGTGACTTAGCTCAATGGCATCTTCCTATGCATGTTGGTCAAATTTGGTAATGAAACCAATCTTAGTCCAGCTGCAACCATATTCCTACCAGCTTGGTATAACATGCCATTCCAGGTGGATATCTATCAAGAAACCTAAGATCTATGAATATTGCATGGACATCTATCAAGAAACATCCATTAGAGAGCATTGTTTGTGATATAATAAAACACGTCAATCCAAATCTAATTTTTGGAGCTCATGTTCATTTCTTTTGATGAACAATAAGTTTACAGCTGAGCCAAATGTTTCTCATTTTAAATTTGAATTATTAAAATGTTGTGGTTCTATCCTACTTCAAATTCACCATCTCTCTTAATTATCAATGTAACACCCTCCTCCCACATCTACCCAAGTAACCAAGAAACTAGGATAAACATGTGACGAGATGCTCCTATGATATGATTCGACCTCCTATGTCATGTTAAAGAAGTGGAACTAACAGAAACAGGCCATACAGGCCTTCAACATCATCATTATGACTCTTGAGAAAAATCAAAACCTTTCTCCTTACCAACACCTGTTTCTTATTCATGTTTTAGACATCTTGGCATCTGGATGCTCCCATGTTATGGGCATGCCAATGTCAAGAAGGCATTGGATTCACTCATGACAAGGCATGCCAGTGTCCAAGGACTATTTTTCTCAGCGTTGTGCCAGTGTCTCGGGATTTGAGCCACTTTCCCAAGGCCAAAGCCTAGATAACTAGTAAGAATTGAATGACATCATCAGATCAGTAAGATAATAGGGAAACAATGGTGCAAAAGTAAATACTTGAACTAGCCACTAACTAGACCCCTACCAGCCATGATATGCATTTCATCAAACATATGACAAATTTGGAATCTGTAGGTGTAAACAAGACATTTAAGCATAGGGATGTCATACTTATATGAGAATCGCTAAGAACCATTGTTCCATCATATCATTTCTTGCATTATAGTCTATTAGGTCATAGATACATTGTTCATTCATTTACAAGAAAAAACATGATGAGAGCCATAGATAGCCATTGTCATTAAAACACATACATAACCAACATAATACTAACAAGCATACCAATGAAAGCACAACCATATGATCTACATATAAACTAGTATAATACTCATAGAAATAGAAGGAGAAATAACCTCATATTAATGATGGAAAATCCAAACCCAAGATGGGATTACCATGTTCCACCCTACCATATAATGGCTGCGCCAAATATCTCTTCATTGATTCACCCCTGTGCCATATTCCAACCCTGAATGTGTGACTCAAAGAAAAAGAACCAACCAAGGCATCCCAAGGCTAAACCACTTAACCCTCATCAATAGAAACCAGAGTTTACTATAATCCATCCCAGATCACTAGGCCAATACAATGAACATGTAATAATAGGATTTTCCTTGATCTCCACAAGATCACTAGGTCAAACAAGCATGGATACCATTGAGTTTCTTCACCTATAACATGATGAATTTTCGTCTCCTAGTCTCTTAGGCTATACCGCAATTCATAGTTTTATCCTAGGATCACTAGGCCCTAAATCAAGACACAACCCTCTAGGTTTTACTGAATATCTCACCATTCATCAGCAAGGACTCCTAGGCCTAATCAAGGGAAACCACGTCTAGGCTTTACCGTATATCCCTCCATTCATAGGAAATGATTTCTTGTCCCATCGAGGCAACACAATCTTGTCTTTATCGCAACCCACAGTCCATCTCAAGGGTCACTAGGCTAGTGGCTTTATTATGATCCACAGTCTGGTTCAGTGACCTCTAGGTCATGCACTCTATTACTCAGAGATCTACCTCACTCAACATCGAATCCATTCAGAAATATAACTCAACCAAAACATGAGAACCCCATCACACCATGCTATCTAGAAATGGAAAGGCTAGGTTAAAAACATTGTCACACCTCGAAAAACCCATGCCATAATAGAAAATAACCACATGCAATACCGTGCATGCTAGATCTAGCAAGGAAAAAACACATGAAAATCGATACCTGCAAAGGATATTGTTGTAGCTACTTGATCCTACTCTTCCTTGCTTGCTCCTTCCTTCCTCTTGCCTTCTTTGCCTTTCTTGATCCAATGAAAAACTTGAGCAAAAGCTTACCCACTGCTCCTCAGAAGCATTTTTAGTAATGAGGCCTCTATTTTCTTAATTTTCCATTGCTTTCCTTTGTTTTCCTCCTCACATGTATCCAATGACCTTTCACCTTCATTTTCTCCTAATTTCCATTATTTTCGTAAATAAATGTGAAAAAATGCCATTTTACCTCTCCAAATCCTTTGCCATTGGCTTTGCCAATTTCCTTTAGCTATAATAAATGAAATGAACACCCACTAGGATGTCTTGCCCGCCATTCAGCTTGGAATATGTGTCCCATGAACCATGGTCTTACATCTTCTTACAAGATTTTTTAACTAGGGATGTTATAGAACCCTCCCCCTTGGGGAACAATGTTCTCGATGTTCATTGACACTTATAACCACGAAGACCACTGAAAAACAAATATACTTCCATGGAGCTTTATAACATGACACTTTTGTAGTATTGACAGTTACCACTACTAAAACATGACAATCATACTATTTAGTGGAGATTTATTATACAAATCATTACGGTATTTACAATAATGACCATATATACACACATACACATTTTCTTCACCGAAAAAATAATCATACTACCTATGGAACTTTATAAATCCATCTCGATAGAGTATTTACAATGATATACACATATGCATTTCCTCAACCAGTAAATAAAAGGATATGATGCCTGCATCTGCAACAAAGGAATCAAGAGGTTCACACGGCCACCCTCAAAGTAATACCAAGATTCCCCTCCTTCCTACTAACTCCAGAATCCACTGTCAAATTCAAAGTTGCATCTAATGTCTAGCGCTACAATCCTATGCCACTTATCCTCTCAATGAATAGTTACTGACTCATTGTTCCAAGGTCTATTCCCATTGTGCATCTAATTCTATATGACAATGATGGTGACCAAAATAAATCCATCCATGGTCTTCCATTCTCTACTACATAGTCCCTCGGGAAATCGGTCACCCTCTTCTATGCAGTCACTCACCTTCCAAGTTCCGCTGGCACCCCCATCCTTGGCAATCCATCCCTTTGCAAGGGTTCCTTGCATCAGAAGATACGAAAACCAAGGCATATTCCTGCCTTAAAACCATCATATCAGTCATAGCATGTTCATGGAAATCAATGGACACTATTGAGTACTAATGTCCCGCAGTGGCCCTACTCCTAAATAATTTACCAACATACTATTGTATTTTCCAATTCCTTTTTTTGTTGCAAATTCTTGCAGTTAATTTCAACCACCCTACTTAACATTTCATGCTTTCCTGTACCAAGCACATAACTGCCATTAGATTTAGAATAAATTGAAATAACTTGAAATCATACCTCATTGGTGGCTCCTCAATAAGGTACACTTGAAATCCTATTTACTTCTTGTAAAAATATGTCAAACTAGCATCTTTAACCAAATCATCATGTACATCAAGTTAGCTCAAAACAAAACCATCATAAATTAAAATCATAAATCACATGTAACCATCATAAAAAAAAAGCATAGATCACATGTAATCATCCTAAACCAAAATCATAAATCACATGCATAATAAAACTAAAATAAAATACCGATACTTATCATTTAATCAATCCTTAGCTTCTACCTTTGTCTTTATTTCGTATGCACACTGGCTTGGTTGCCACACCCAACAAATACCTAGTGCCTTTTCCTCAACCATGTGCACATACACATAGTGTGCATAAGACACATACCACCACACACAACATACAACACCATGCAATACATGCACCTACCCTTGACATACAACTCATACATACTCCTACATTTGGTGTACAAAACCACGCAATATATATACATACACAAAGTACAACAAAATGAATATGCGTGTCAGGATATCATAACTACACAATGCACATACATAGTATCACATGCCCTCAACACAACATGTACAAGATGCTCACAACACGACATGAACACCAGTACTATATATACAATATGTACACACTACCACCTATACACATCACCACATGCACAACATATGCACAACATCACAAGTACATGGCATCCCTTGCACAATGCTTACACAATGCCACATGTACACCACACCACATGTACACTGTGTACACAATACCAAGTGTACACACTACCATATGAACGACATGTACATGACACCACATGTACATAGCATGACATGCATGACATGTAAACAACACCACATGCACACAACACCACATGTACAACATGTACATGACACCACATGATCACAACACCACTTGTACAACCATGCACACAACACCATATGTACATAAAACCACATGTATAACATGTACACAACACCATATGTACATAACACTACATATACAACATGTACATAACACCATTTATACCCAACATTGTATATGCTATATTTGCACAACACTATATGTATCACCATATACATAACATTGCATAAACAACATGTACACAGTCTATATATACACAAAACCGCATGCACACAACATCATAGATGCAACATGTACAATATATACAACATATGCACAACAATAGTACCACACATCCAGAACCAAACTGTCTTTACCAAACAACCTTTCTTCCAGTGTATTATTTATGGTTGTCCCAACATCTTGCAAACCATATTTCTTTCATTTCTCTGATGTATCCCTTGGCATAACCTCTCATAACATAAACATAGGCATAGTATGATCACATAATATCAATTCTTATCCACATGATACAAACCTGGTATATTTCGCATGACTACTCTTCCCGCTTGATTCCTCATAAACCGTAAATATCTTCATGTCATTCACCTACATAACCAGTCATTCGTCCACAAGAATGATCGTTGACAACCCTATAAGGAAACAACATACATACATACATATAATATATTATATATATATATATATATATATATATTTATATATATTATATATATATATATATATATATAATATATATATATAATATTATATATATATCTTAACATTAACAATCATTGATCGAGTAAAAATGACATACATACATACATATATACATATAAACATTAGCCTTAAATAACCATGATCCATGATGACCCTGTCAAACATGACATACATACATACATACATGTATACATATATAAACATCATCATAATCATGATCATAACATAATTACTAGATATCATAAGTTCAAGGTTAAGAGAACTTCCCTTATCCATGCAATGCATGTGCAACATTGAGAACAATAGATCCCAACATAGCCAAGGCATATGATGCCTCAAATCTATTCACCTTACCTTTCTCCATTAGCTTTTCCATGACTATCCTATCATCGTCTATTTACACCAATGGACCTAACTAGTCCAACTTGCTATCATACTCTTTCCTTGAACTTCCTTTATACATACATCGATTTCATCTCATTCATACATTTCCTATTGGATTTCATTCAGCTCTCTCCAAGCTCCACTAGGTTTCCTATTTCTCAACTAATTCCCAAGACTCCAAACTTAAAAGGAAGGCACAAGAAACAAACAAGAATAAAATCAAGGAAACTAATAATAATATGACACCATAAACAAAGTGGCCTGATCATGCACTAGACATAACAAAATTGTAAATCAAGCGCAAGAAAATCACAAAAGATCAAAATCACAAGTCTAACAATATACACCATGACTCAATCCCCATGGTTCCCAGTGCTTCGAAGGGAAACCTCAACATGATCCTTCTTCATGATTTCATGGTAGTCTCTTTTCCATGCAATCCCTTGAATCATAATGCCATCAACACATAACTCTCAGTGCATAAATAAACATAACAATACACTAGTTACCTTACCCTATTATCCCAAGCATGACGTCTTCCAACTGAACACATCCACACCATCTCTCAAGGGACTCCAATTAATTTGACATATCTAGCTATAATTAGACACCCGTTGTTATACCTATCAAATACATGTCCATGAATATATCAGATATCCACATAAGTTTAGAAAAGATTAGGGTTATGAAGACTTCATGTATATAAAGAACTCATTCGTTTGGAATTATGGTTTCAAAACATAGGCAAAGGAATTCTTACCCAATTCCTTTCGTCTACCTTTATTTTTCGTTGGAATCGAGGCTTGCTTATGTGTTGTCACATCACCCAATTATTAGTTATATAAACACATCAATTGTTACCTTGTCATGCTAATACCAAGCATGTTTCCTACAACTTCTCACACATGTCAACCACATGTTCCAAGTATCAAGACAATCATATCTATCAAGTTGAAATAAATATTTATTGAGACTAGCAAGCATGTCATAATCTATAGTGAACTCATAGTCATTAGACATAATGCTATAACTATCACCTACTACACTGATGTATATATCAACTGTCTCAACACACATGTATTAGTAAAACCATCTTGAAACAAGATCATTCGAACACATACTCATATTATGAAATTCGTCAAACATTCTGCCAACTTGCAAACATACCATGTTAAATAAAGCAATTAGATGACATAATAAACACCAAATAGACATAATAATCAAATATTCAAGCACAGATTAGATGACATAAGCAAGTTCATACCTTAATGTATCTCAAAGGAGACAATTTTGTATGCACAGCCAATCCAAATTAGCATGATATAACTTCATAGCATATCATCTCAACCACAAATAAAGTCATTATGTCCATAATAGTCACCAACTAACATGTCCACATCATAAGCTCACAAACATTTATCATTCATACATAATAATCACATCTTCACAGTCAATCTAGACTAGTATGACATAATATTAAAACATACTAACTCATACCTAAATTTCATAACCCTAGCCATTCACATAGACCAATCCAACTTAGTATGATACATATAAAATCAAGATATTAATGTAATAGCCCTAATCATCAATTTAGTAGCATATAGCAACAAAAAGTTATATATCATGCTCATGCACAACTTATAACCTAATCATCAACCTAACTATCATATAACAACAACAAGTTAACCTATAACATACTCATCAACAACATATAATATAATCATCATGTTATCTAACATAAAATAACAATATAAATGCATATAAGCACAGGTTACTACAACCCATGACTATCTGACACATGTGCATATGACTACACTAATCAAATAGCATCTACCATGTATGTAACCATAACATCAATAGACATGTACATAAGCCTAATGTATATAACCCTAATGCATATAACAATCCATTAACTAACACACCTACATGTCCAAGATCCAAACCTATATGATGAAATGCTCCTACCTCAAGGTCCAATGTTTCAACTTCAATTTGATGATCTACATCTCTTGCTCTATCTTAGCTAACAAATTGGCATAATAACATACCAATATCATTATGCTGACCTAATTGCATACAATGACCTTACAATTCATGCATAACAACATATAAACACTGGCATGCATAAAAAATGCATATACAATCATACATTCATGACGACACATCCCACAACAACACCATCAACCTTCGCATGGCAACATCACTACAACTATGATCAACACCATGCAAATGCAACAAGCACATGAACTAAGAGAATGAGAAACACATATCAAATAATATCAAAGCATGACTAACACACCACCCATGCAGTTTGAGGCATGAACCATGCTCTGATACCACTCTGTAACACCCTCCTCCCACATGTACCGAAGTAATTGGCCAACCATAGTAAACATGTTACAAGAGGTTACTGTTATATGGTTCGACCACCTAACTCATCATAAGGAAGTGGAACTGATCGAAACACATCATATAGACCTTCAACATTAGCAATAGGACTCCTAAGAACCATCCCAATCTTTCTGCTAACCAGCCCCTGAGTTCTACTAAGGTTTTTGACATCTTGACCTTTGGATGCTCCCATTTTATGCGCATGCCAGCGTCCAAGAGACTTTTGATTCTCCCTTGACAAGAAATGCCAATGTCTAGGGACTACTTTTCTCAGTGTTGTGTCAACGTCACTTGGATTCGGGCCAATTTATCAGGCTAAGATCCTAAGTCACTCCCAATAATTTCAATGACACCTTCATATCACTAAGATAACAGGGAAACAATGATGCAAAGGTAAATGCTTGAAAAAGCCCTTAACCAGACCCGTACTAGCCATGATAGAAGTTTCGTCAAACATATCACAAATATGCAATCTACAGGTATAAACAACATATTTAATCATAGGGATCTCATACTTATCTCATAATCACTAAGAACCATTTTTCACTCAGATCATTCATTGCATTATCATCTATTAGGTCATAGATACATTTTCAATTCATTTACAGGTAAAAACATGATGAGAGTTATACATACCCATTGTCATAAAACATATACATAACCAACATAATAGAAAAAAAATACCAATGAAATTATGGCCATATGATCCACATATAAACTAGTATATTACTCAAAGAAATACAAGGACAAATAACCTCATTTTAATGATGCAAAATCCAAACCTGGGATGGGACCAGAATGTTCCACCCGACCATGGAATGGTTGAGCTAAATATATCTTCAACCATTCACCCCCATGCCATAATCCAAGCATGAATGTGTGTCTCAAACCAAAATAACCAACCAAGGAATCCTAAGACTAAATTACCTCATCCTCATCAATAGAAACTAGACTTTACTAGTATCGATCCCATATCACTAGGCCAATGCAATGAACATGTAATAACAGGATTTACCATGATCTCCACTAGATCACTAGGCCAAACAAGCAAGGATGCACCGGATTTCTCCACCTACACTATGAGGAATTTTCTCATCTCCTAGTCTCCCAGGCTTTACAGCAATCCACAGTCTGATCCATGGATCACTAGGCCCTAAACCAAGACCCCACCCTCTAGGATTTACTATATATCTCGCTATTCACCAATCAAGACTCCTAGGCATAATGAAGGGAAACCACCTCTAAGATTTACCATATATCCCATAATTTACCACCAAGGATTCCTAGGCGCACCAAGGCAACAAAAGCATGGATTTACTGCAACCAAAAATCTTGCTTAGGGTTCACTATGTCAATGACTTTACCATGATCCACAGCCTGGTTCAGGGACCACTAGTCCATGTTCTCTATCATTTAGAGATCCACCTCACTCAGCTTTGAATCCATTTGATAATTTAGGTCAACCAAAACATGAGAACCCCATCACACCATGGCTATCCACAAATGGAAGGGCTAGGTTGAAAACATTCTTAGACCTAGAAAAACCCATGTCATAATAGAAAATAGCCACATGGAATCCCATGAATGCCAAATCTATAAAGGAAAATACACATGTAAATCGATACCTACAAAGAATATTGTTGTAGATTCTTGATCCTACTCTTCCTTGCTTGCTCCTGCCTTCCTCCTTTGTGTTTTTTGATCCAATGCAAAGCCTGAGAAAGATCTTACCCACTAATCCTCAGAAGTCTTTTCCTCTATTTTCTTCATTTTCCATTATTTTCCTTCATTTTCCTCCTCACATGCAACCTGTGACCTTTCACCTTCCTTTTCTCATAATTTCCATTATTTTCATAAATAAAAGTGCCCAAAATGTTATTTTTCCTTTCCAAATCCTTTTCCATTTCCTTTTCTTATTTCCTTTAGCCATAATAACCAAAATGAAAATCCACTAGGATTTCTTTCCTACCATTCAACATGGAATATGTGTCCCATCAACTGTGGTCTTATATATTTTTAAATGTGCTTTTAACCAAGGTTGTTACAGTTAGATTACTTAATTCAATAGTAGCTAATCTCTGAATGGGTTATCTTCTCCAAAATAAATTGAGATGACAAATCTGTGATATTCTAGCTTCAAAAGATGGTGAATGGAAATAGTGGTCCATTCGATTACAGACCATGAATTACAGTGACCTGTGTGTTTTTCTGAAGTCAAAGGGTTTGGAGCATTACAGATGCAAACTAGGATGTTTTTGCAACATTTCATATTACATGTACTCTTATTGTATGGTGTGCATGTGGTAAAAGGAGTTGTAGCAAGTGATAAGTAATTAGTTGTATATGATTTTGATTCATTGAAAATATGCTATATTATATAACTAATTATTTAATAGAGTAGCATAGTTCAAATTATTGGTTCTCGATGTTCTTCTGTGCCAAGAGAACATATTTATAATTTAATTATGTAAATATGTTATATGCTAATGGCCCTTGTTTTGCTTCAAGCTTCAAGAACATCAGTTATAGGTTATTCGTGTGTGTGTGTAAATTTTTGTATGTCAAAATTTCACTTTTATGGTTGACTGCTAAATAAGCTCAATACATAACATCTTACCTATATAATTATAACTATGTATTTTTATGCATACTACTAGGATGGAAGCTTCTCCATAGAGATATTCAATATCTAGGTTATTCTTTGGGATAGACGAGAAGTGTCAATTATACAAAGTTCGTCAATGATGGTTAGAGGCATTTATGTTTTAAATGGAGTTCGATCTAAATGGAATTCTTATGTCTAAGGTTAGAAGTAGTTCGATCTAGTTCAACTATATAAATGTATTGTAAATGAGTAAAATAGTGCAATATATATATATATATATATATATATATATATATAGATATAGAATAGATATAGATATAGATATAATATATATATTTTATATATATATATATATAAAGAGAGAGAGAGAGAGAGAGAGAGAGAGAGAGGGAGAGTTGATATCATAAATAAATTATTTTAATGGTTAGCTTAAATAAAATATTTTTAGAAAAATAAAATAATTGAAAGTAAAGAATTTCAATTTTTTCCTTAATAAGTGGGAGATGCATGATTCATTAATTTTTCAATGTCAAAGTAAATGTGGTTAATCTATCTCGATGGCATGATTTCCCCCCTTTTAAAATTAACAGGGTTGATTCACTTGTTGTCATTTGTCATTCGAAAACTTACATGACAACTTCATACATGTATTATGTAGGTGTGGAAAGCGTAAACATAGATTTAAAAAGACAAGGTAGATGAAAGTTGAAGTTCCATGTGTTGAAGAGAAGATGACCAAAATATGCCACCATCTTTCATTTATGCCCATATGATAAATATTTCCATATGATAAAGATTATGATTAAAAGAAAAAATAATGTACCAACATTCATGGGGATATCTATCCACATAATTATTTTGCCAAGATGCTCCCTTTATAACTCACTATGATGACAATATGCCATTCTTCCTGTGCTCAACATGGAAGTTACAGTGTCCCTTTTAAAACAAAAATAAAAACTTATTTGGTGTGTAGGAGATGTGGTAAAAATATTTCACTGTCATTGTTATCTATGAATAAGATAATTTGATATGCGCATGAAATAATGTAATTTTATAGTAACTTTAGAGATAGATAAATTAACTAAAAATAAATAAAAAAATTATATATTCAATTTTGATTGTCATTGAGATGATTTTCTTTTCCACCTATAAAATGATATTTCTCTTTAGTCAGCATAAAATTTCTCTATCTAAGAAATCCTTAAAGGAAATTAAAGAAAAAATTCTAGCACGACTCATTTAAAATTGATTTAAGGATCAGTAAAAAAATATATATTTGAAAGGAAAACAAATCATCATTTGAAATTTTTACCATCTATACTTTAATAAGTTACCTTAGTCTTCTCAAAATTTTCTTATCTAAGATTTCCTAAAAAAAGTATTATAATGAAGATTATAAGATCTCTTTGATTGAATTCTAAAAGCCATATGATTGTAGGCTTCCATACAAATGTTATGGAGTAACACAATGAAAACGACTATGAATACAATAAACCAAGAAAATTCCTTTTACAAATAATTATGTGCACAACACAAGATAAGGTGATTATATATAATATATATATAGATATATAATATAATATAATTTTATAACATTTAATTTATTATTAATTTTTATAATTTTTATTTACCAAGGGTGACGGATAAAATATCTAAGATGAAAAATCATTTTTGAGTTTAAGAGTCAGGAAAAGTTCACTTTCAGAGATTGATTTCCTCAATGCTTGGTAGATTTGGAAATTAAGATGGATCTATGCTATATCATTAATAATATTTTTATTACTTATATAAAATCATTTCTCATATATACAATATTACTATTTTTAGTTTTATCAAAACCACATATATACATATATATGCACTTGCATTTTTCATTGACATATATTATAATTTTTTATATTAATTTTGTAATGTGATATGAATAGCATTGGTTTATATAAAGATAGGTTAGAAAAATAATGTACCTTAAGTATTAAGTCTTTATATGTTATTAACTGAATTTATGATTATGAATATGAATCATTGTTATCTAAATTCATGTTAATGTGATATTCATGTTGTGACTCGTTAACCACTGCTAGGACATCTCCCCTATATTGAGTTGTACAATGCCTATGAAAATTACAAGTTCTAATAAAGCAAATTAGTATAATAATATAAAGATAACTCATTATCTAAGATTTTACTTACAACCAATACAACGTATTCCCGTGTTGGGCTTGTTGAGCACATCTCAATGCAATTAGAAAGTCGACTCAGATACACAAATATAACAATAACATTATAACTCAATATTTTGGGCTTTATATGGGTTTTTTCTATAGCGTATCATGATCGTGCATTTGATTTTTATTTTATGTGTTAAATACCATTATATGTATTTCATTACTCTTAGTGAAATTAGAGGGTCTATTCAAACACACAAATATAATGATAACAATATAACTGAATATTTTCGGCTTTATGGGCTTTTTCTAGAGATAAACATAATGTTGGATTTGCTTTTAATTTTATGTGTGAAATACCATTATGTATGTTTAATTAGTATTAAATTCATAATTTTAAAGAACTGTGTAGCTATATGTGCATATATTTGTTATGTCATACATATTTTTAAATTTTAGTTAGTATTAAAGTCGTTTTTGGTATTAACATGACTCGAATGGGGATTTTAGGTATTACACACCATACAATAAATGAATTTTCTTAGGATAAATTTCCATGAAAAACACCAAGAATCCATAATCCATTCCATTCCATTTATTGGGGATGTTTTTATAGTAGGTGGAATGCTAAGGGAAATTGTGATGTTTTCAATGATATTACTGGGTATCTATCTTTCAATGATATCTTTAGCTTATGAGTAGCGTGGAGTTGGTTCTACATCATATTTATGGTTCTAGGATTTTTAAATATCATCAAATAGGATGAAAAGAATTCACCAAATTCCTCTAACCATGGAACAGACCCTCTTTGTGGGTATTTTCATATCCAATTAGTATTCCATATACCATTGGGTGGTTTTCCATAAGGGGTAGGTCTGAGGGGCCTTAACTATGGTTAGAAGAGAAAAAAAGGTCTTATGTCCTTAGGAGAAGGTTATAGTGCTAAATATTTCCTTTCTTGATGGGTTTTTCATAGTTAACAATCTATGTACAAATAATGTGCATGCATTCATAATGCATGGTCATTCCTATGGATTCCTAAAACAATAGTTTTTATTGTCTTTTTCTATCTATGGGTTAAGTTAGTGGGCTAAATTGATGTTAGAGTTAAAAATTACAAAACTACTAATTTGAGCTAAATAAACCAAGGAATAATTACTTTTCCACATATAATATCGCTATTTTTAACCAAGTTTTTAAATATGGATCACATATTCGTTATTGATGATATTGCACATTATGAAAAATATCTATAGGAAAATTCCAAATAATGTGTGTCAATTAGTTGGATTGCACATTGTAACAAAATTACGTATGCAGATTCCAAAATACCCCTATGTGTGTGTCAATCGATGTGGGCATGTATGTGTAAGACAACCTTGAGGGTTAGCTCAATTGGTCGAGTCTCAATTGTTAAAGAACATTCTCCTGTCTCACACACACACACACATGCACACACACAAATATATTATTTTCCATTTTACACAATAAAAAGTTTCCATTTGAGAATATCTCCCCCAACTACCAATGTGTACCAGTCTGCATGATCTGATGGAATGTTATATGACTAAAGATTTTTAGGTCATCAGATTAATAGTTAATAATTAATAAAAAATTAATAGTTAGGGTTGATTCTTGTTGAGCGTTTTCTTAATGGCTTAGCGATCTCTTCATTTTGTGAGAGACAAAATGGGCAATCATATCTTCGCAACCAAGCCTTATTACACTGATACTAAACTCACTTCATGAATTTGTGTTCTTCTTACTTTCATAAATTCCATGAGGGTTTGTTTTCTAGGTTTCATTTTTTCAACCTGTGACTTAATTTATTTATTTTTGGCCTATTTCACCCCATATATTGGTTTTTGTTAACCTGTTATGCATGTTTCCAACCTTTTATTTTTCATATCCACAGATTCTGATCTTATCATGTTGACTTGCATTTAATTTTTTTGGATATCTCCCCCTTTCTAGATACATATAAGATATTTTTTATTGTTGTTGCAAAATTGTGACATTGATTTTGATTCAAATACAAATTTTAAGTAATCTATGCATTTTGACTCCTTTATGTTGGGTTGCATTTAATTTTCTTGTCCTTTTATGTAATTTTTAGTCTCTTATCTTTTTTTGGAAGGTTCTGGTATCTTTATGCTTGTGAGCTCGTTGTAAAATCCTTGGTAAAAAATCATGTAAAAAATATACAAGACCAAGGCCATGAGACACATATTCCATGTCGAATGGTTGGTAAAGCATCCTAGAGGGGGTGTTCATTTTGATTATTATGGATGAAGGAAATTGGAAAAGGCAATAGAAAAGGATTTGGAAAGGTAAAGTTGCATTAATTGACATTTTATTTTTGAAAATGATGGAAATTAGGAGAAAAGGAAGGTAAAAGGTCAAAAGTTGCCTATGAGCAGTAAAATGAAGGAAAATAATGGAAAATTGATGAAATTAGAGGCCCATTAATAAAAGGGCTTCTGAGGATCGTTGGGAAAGATTTTTGATATGTTTTCAAGGAGCTAGCTTATATCATGTCTCTCTATCTCTGATACTCTTGGAAACTTAGAGTTTCTTAGAGCACTCTTGGAGGAGTGCGGCATAATTGGGATTTGGAGAAAGAAGACAAAGGAAAGCATGAAAGTGTAAGAGGATATTGGGATCAACAACTACGGCTAGATTTCTTTTCAGGTATCGAGTTGCATGCATGGGTTCCTTATTAGTTTTGACATGCATGGCATATGCATGTGGTTTCTTGGATATGAGGTGTCATTGGCATGGAGGATTGCCTCGATGGACAGTGGTCTTTCCTAGCCTTGCCATTTCCTAGATAAACATGGTGTTGTGGGTTTTATATTTTTTTTTTTCTGGTTGGTGCTCATCTTCCTTTTTCTATGGGTTGAGTTATTCGGTCCCGGAGCTTTGGTTGGACAAATGCTTTGGAATTTTTATAACAACTTGGGTTAATTTTCTAGTCCTATAAGCCTTGGTTGGAAAAACTGTCTAGAAGCCCTGTAACAACTTGGGTTAACTTACTGGTCTTGGAAGAATTGGTTTGAAAAACACTCTAGAGCCCTTGGTAGGCTGAGTTACTAGTCCTAAAGCCTTGGTTGGAAAAATACTCTTGAGCCCGACAACAACTATGGGTTGAGTTACTAGTCGTGGATCTTTGGTTGGAAAAACACTCTCGAGCCCGATATTAGTACTCTTGGAAGCCGAGTTGGAACAAACACTCTGGACCCCTAAACAACTTATGTAGAGACCAATCTAGTGATGTTTAGTGATGTCTGACTGTGAGGTGGAATCACTGGTTAAAGGTTGAGGTGGTTTTGCATCTCTAAGCCCTAGTTTGGTTTATGATGGTTTATTCCATAAGATCTCACATTCATGATTGGAATATGGAATGGGGGTGACTGGCTGAAAGAGAGATTTGGTTCAGCCCAGTCTATGATCAGGTGGTACGTGGAAAACCTAGACCTGGTTTCATTTTTCATATGTTAATAAAATATTCTTCTCTTGGCATATTCATGGGTAAAGATACTTAATATTATGTGGCTTTAATGGTTATTTCCTCATTGATATATCTATGGATATTTGCTGGTTATAACCATGTTTTATGATAGTGATGATGTATGGATCTAATCATGTCTTGATTTGTAAATGAATGAAAAATGAATATGTGGCCTAATATATTATAATGCAACTAGTGTGATAAGACATCAATTCTTCTTAGTGGTTATCAGATAATTATGACACCCATATGCTCAGATTTGTTATTATGACTGGTAGAATGCATATTTGTGACATGTTTGACAAAATTCATGTCATGGTTGGGCTTGGTTAGGTGAAGTACTTGATCAAGTTTTGTCTTAGATGCATTGACTTGGTGTCATTTATTATCATGGAAAGTCTCATAAAGTCTCGGGTAGTGGTTGGGGACTAGCCCTGAAAAAGAGACTTAAATCTCACAATTTATGGGCCGCATAGAACTAGTTGAAAATGATTTCTCTCTCTCCCTTGCAAGTATTATGGGATTGGATTGAGGGTGCTAGTCACATGCATGCATATGTCATGGAAGCGACTAGGGGTTTTTTTAGTGAAAGGAAAATTTTACTCAGGGCTTTAGCACCTAGAGGGGTGGTTTAGCTCATGTATCATAGTGGTATATCATTTCTTATTTTCATATATGAGTTATGTGATTTTAGTTTATTTAGTTGAAATAGTATATGTGAAAATAGAATTATTTGAAATAGAATGAATTTTTATTAATAAAATTTATTAACAATATATTTTATAAAAAAATAATAACATTTTAATGTTTTTAATAAAAAGCTATTTATTTCAAGTTTTTTAAATTAAAGTTTTTTTTTTCTTTTAATTATTAGTTAATAAAAATTTATTTTTCAAATATCCTAAAAATTTAAACAGAAAAATATTATTTCTTTTACTTTTAAATTAATAAACAAAAATTGTAAAGAGAGCTTCAGCGTAAATCACATAAGAAGGACTTTGGTCGACGCGTTTCGAACCAACCAATGTGGTTCATCATCGTCCTGATCAACTATGACTAATCACAGAAGTCTCAATTCTACAAACAAAAATTGCATCTTAATTTTTTTAACTTCTTCAAATTAGTTAGTTAAAAGTTGTAATAATATGATAAAACTAACATTTCAATCATTACTTCTAGTTATTAGTTTTGTTGTATTTGACTTATTTAACAATATTTCATGCTTATCCAAAAAATATTTAATTTTACTATATATAAATAGAAAATATTATTTTACCATGTAATAATTAAATTTTAATATTCTAAATAGTTGGAAAAATTAATTTTTAACATTACCTGTATATAATATATATATAATCTATATATATATATATATATAATATAATATTAATTGCGAAATTTAAAAAATTTTCAAAGGTATTAGATTGTAATTATTTTCGATCAACATGAATTTAATATGTGCATTTAATAAAAAATTAACTTAAATATATAATATAATTTAATACTTTTATAAATGTCATATCATTAACTCATGTTGAATGGAAAATAATTATACATGATTCAATTTCTTAAAACTTGGACACAATTATTTAAATTGTTAAACAAATCTATTAGAATATAGAAAAATCCACTAAGCAATTATATTTTTATATAAAATTATATTTATATAATTTAGAATCCATATAGATGATTTATTTTATCGAATTTCATGTTATCTTAATTAAAATTTAGAACTTATTTTTTAATAATTTTAAATTATTGAAATAGATTAATAAAAATAAAATAATAAAAAATATATACCTCATATGCTAGTGTTCATATTCTTAAAATAATAAGTGAAGAAGTCAAAAAGACATGGCTAACTAGTACATTATGAAAGACTAGTTGAGGTCTGGGTCTTACATGCTCATACAAACACGATCAACAGAGTTAAGAGGATCGACTTCCAACTAGTCGTAGTGAGGGGTCTCATGTCCTCACGCAAACAATGAGCCCAACTTTCTTGAACCTGACTAGTTCTACAGGACAACATTTGGCCTAAAGGACCAACTCCGGACATGCACATTTCACTTCCAAACGTCGATCTTGGAGAGCTTCTAACATGTATATTTAATGTTCAATAGATGAACTATATGAAAGTACATTAATTCATGTGTGTCCAATCATATATAAATGGAATATCAGGTAATTATTGATATAACTCCAAAACCCGGGGAAGGGATAATAGCTATGTCTTCACAAGTGTATGACATATTCCAAAATTTTACCTGCCAAAAATTGTTTCTTATTAAAAACGTCACTAGTTGGACCAAAGATTTATATCGAGAATATCCCCATTGCGATGGGACATCTAATATTTTTTTTTTTTTGGGGGGAGAAAGTCCCCATTATATCCCTGTGCTTCCATAATGTTGAGAACGGGATCCCCCAAGGACAGTTTTGGGGCTAAAAGCCCATGTTTTGGGTTGAATTTTGTAATAAAGTTGTAAAGTCTTCGTATTTTGTGGTCGTGGAGTGTGAAGGTGTCATGATTCATAAAGGGTTCTCTACCCTTAATTTTATAAAGTAAAGTCGACTGTAAAGGTCCACCCACGGTCCAAAGACCATGGGATTGTATAAAAAGAGGTAACTAAGTAAGCTCTAAGTAGTGGAGATGAGTCATAGGTGGTAAAACAAGTCTTGAGTGATATGGAGATAAGTCTAAGTTTGGGATCTTAGTGTAGGTAGAGGCTATGTAGCTGAGTGTGCAGAGGCCTAGGGTAGAATTCCATAGCTGAGTGTGCGGACCCCTGCAGCTGTGTGCGCAAGGCGGATAGAGTCTATAATCATTTGAATATATCAATAAAGAGAAGCATTCTACAAATTCTATGTTGTATTTCATATTAAGGCATCTTGTCATATCGTGTATGAATTTCATTTATAATGTTTATGTGATTCCTGAATGTATGTAATTACGTTGGATAATTGAACACAATTAAGGATATTTGTTTACGGAGTGCTAACTATGGTTGTTTAATAAGATAAGTAAGACACTTAAGGATAACCTAGAAACCTCTTTTCTATGCTACTTTAACAATGCGAAATTTCTTATACCATAGGTTAGGGCCGCAAGAAGGCCAATCATATGCCTTCATGGATGTACTGAAGGGTAGAATAAAGGGCTAGGCAGAAAGAGCACTAGAACTTAACGACCTGCACGAAAGCGGAAATAGGAGGAATAAACTGACATCACAACCATCTTAGGGTGCAGAAACTTGGTTATAGCATCCCTCCATACTTCTTTGGGCGAGACTTCGTTTCGTTCCCCGCACGCTGATGCCGAAAAGGCCAGTAGTGTAGGGATTTGTTTGGTTAACTAGCACTGAACCTAGGTCAGGCCCCACCAAGGACACAAATGGTTCCATTATCTGGACTAGAATCTGCATAAGAGATGTGATGTCGTATTACAAGAATCCAATTAAGAAAGAGATCAGAGACTGGTTAGATAGGAAGATCCACAAATTCACGGTGCAGGAAAATAGAATTCTATGACTGACAAAGGAATAGTGGTTAGACATGTACCTATACATAGAGATCCATGAGATCCTTTTTTGTTCCTTTTTGGTTGAGCTATACGAATGGATTGTGAAGCTAGTGGATAGCCAAGGAGGACGGAGACTTGACAGTCCTATTGTTTGGACCCTTGATTTAGTACAAATATTGGAAGCCATTGACAATAATATCGCCTACATTGTCGATCATTGGATCGATCGCATCATAGGAGGATTTGTGACTAAATTCGTACTCGATACCTCAGTCATCTACAGTGAGGTGGAGCGGCACTTCTTCAAGGGTCCGTGAGGTAAGTACTTGAAGTCTTTGAATACCTAGATTAAATGTCATTGTGCGAAAAACGAGTTGTGTAGCTACCTTGATGTTGTGGGCTACGCAAAGTGGAAAGAATTAGAGGAATGAAGGAAGAAAGGGTCCTAAATATAATTCATTCATTTAACCTCCATGAGATGACAAAGAGGGAGTAGCGCAAGCTTTTCTGCGAAGTGCTATTTAGGTAATAATACAAGGTTACCTGTGGCTGCCACCTCCACCCACACCACCTCCAAACTCACCACCATCACCTACAACTTCACCCATACCACCTCCACCTCCACTGCAGTTCAAGATGATAAATTTAGTGAAGTTTCCTTTGTTTAAATGGTTGGGAAATGAGGACACGGACCAGTTTTGGTTCATTGTGAAAGTTGTATGGGAAGCTCAGGGTGTTACAAATGATCACATAAAGAAGGCAACACTGATTAGTGCTTTGCAGGATAGCGCGCTAACCTAGTACATCAAGTACTCTAATGATAACCCAAATGCTAGGGTGGTGGACATGCAGACCATGTTGAATAAATAGTTTAGTAGGCCTAAATCCGACACACAGTTGATTGTGGTGTTCAAGGAAATCATAATGAAACCAGGTGAGACACCTTGGGAATTAGATCAGAGATTGAAGTGTAAAATCCATGAAGCTAATATGAACTCAACAGATGGACAACACCATAAATTGTTCGTAGCTTCGCTCCTACCACACCTAAGGGTTGTGCTCTCACAATAGAAGATAACAACTCAGGTAGAGGCCTTGGATATTGCAATGAGACTACATGAGATGCTGATGCAGGATTTGAATCAGGAGGTTCAACAGATCCATGTGCAATTGCAAACTATTTTCATTAAAATGAACATCTTGAAGTAGGATAGGATATTTCAACTCGAGGTGCGCATAGAGGTATGGTGCCTGAAATGCAAGGGTCAGTGGCATGACAAGGACCATTGCCCTGTCTTTGCAAATTACATTGTAGGAGGGAGATCGATGCCTTCGAGGCCGGAAGCTCAAGTAGGACCAAGCGCGGGGCCCGCGTTGCGGTGTGTTATATATCAAGTAGTAGGAAAACATATGATGCATAACTGTCATTTACTGCAGAAGTTTGTACAAACCCCACAACAACTGTTCTGCAAATTCTGCAGATCAGTAGGGCATGATGAGCACAACTGCAAAAGTTATGAGTTGATGATTGTTAGGTACCTATACTACTAGTGTAACCCTTTATTGTTATTAGTACAACCCCCTTATTATATTTTTGTGCCCATGTAGTCCCCATATTGTTATTATTGTGCCCCATAGAAGCCCACTATTGTTATTATTGTGCCCTTACATTATTATTTTTATGTCGGCTCAGATTATATTATGACCCCTTAGACTCCTATATATAGAAAGGAGGTCTTGTCATTTGTATCATCTAAGAATTATTCATTTGTGTAATGTTAAGGAGGTTGCTACCTCGAAGAGACTTATATCTAAGGTGTTCATCTATCTTTTCTATATTTTTGTGAGTTGGTTTCCTAACATTTGGTATCAAAGCATTGGATTCTATGGTTTCGCTGCTCCAAACATGACATCATGGCATTTTCGCTATAAACTCGGGTCTGAAACTCGGGTCTGAATCTCAGATCTTGTCTCACTATATTTTCAGACATATGATCTAAGGAATTTAGTGTTTTTGCAAGCTCCTAAATTTCATCTAGAACAAGCCATCATGGAATTTTCACTATAATGGTTTCGCCATGAAGTTTGAAAAGCTAACCTAAAAACTCATTTCTTAGGAAATCTGTCTGAACCTCACGTCTGAATTTCAGATCTTGGTTTGCTATATTTTCTGATATATCATTTGAGGAAGTTAGGGTTTTTGTAGACTCTCGAATTACATCCTAAACAGGTGACCTTGGGGAAATCATCATAACTTTTTCTCTGAGCATCAGATTGAAATTTCATCAAGGAATTACAAAAAGAGAACGGACTATGTTTTGTTTAGGTATAATGTTCTAAACGTAAGGTTGAAACAATCACATGTGGCACATCATACAAGTTGACTCTACTGAGCTAGTCTATAATTAGGTCATCGTGGGAGATTGGGAATATATCTTTCTTCAAGAATCCAATTGCAATCAAACTTGTGGAGTTAGAAAGAGGACTCAGAGGGATATTACAGAACAAAATTTCAAAACGTAAAGATCTGAAAGTATGGATTTATAGTCATTATATGGTCGAGCTCCTAAAATAAAGAAAAAGCAAGATGAGGAAATTTGATGGCAAGGATCTGGTAAATTGGATACTACAGATGGAGAAATATTTTGATCTACATGGTGTACCACTGTTACAAAAGGTACGTATTGCATCTAATTATTTAGAACCGAATCAATATTTATGGTATAAAGGCCTTTGTTCTCATAAAACGCTTGTCACATGGTCAATTTTCAGAGAGGAAATGATAGCACATTATGAGGATGCAAAGAGAAACACCTTATTTAGCCATTTGATAAATCTCAAACATAATGGTTCAATGGAAGAGCACATTGAGGACTTCCAAAAATTGAATATAAGGGTATATGATATTCCAGAGAAGAAAATGGTTGATGTCTTCATAGGGACTTTAAAGGATAACATTCAACATGAGGTTTGTCTTTGCAAACCTGATTCATTGGAGAACGGATTCAGGTTGGCAAGACAAATTGAAAGCGAAATTATGGAAACAAGGAATCCCACCACTCACAACTATAATTATGGAAGTGTTTTTACTCCTAGCCTTCCACGACCTATAAGGTTTACACCACAACAATTGGAAGAAAAATGAGAAAAAGGGCTTTGTTACAATTGTGATAGAAAATACACTAAAGGTCATAAGTGTGCTGAGAAGAAATTATTTTACATAGATTATGAAGAGGAGGAAGAAAATGATAAAGAAACATCAAAAGAAGAGGATATACACTAGGAACCCACCCTAGAGAAAGAAGAAATGAATCTAACCATATCTTGTAATGAATTGGAAAGAATTACCACTCCTGAAACTCTTAAGATAGAAGGACATATCATGAAGAAAAAGGTTCAAGAAGTGAAATATCACATCAAGAAAGAAGAAATGAATCTGACCATATCATGTAATGCATTGACTAAAATTATCACTCCTCAAACTATCAATATAGAAGGACATATCAAGAAGAAAAATGTTCTACAATTGAAAGATCACATCGAGCATCAAGATATGAATCCGACCATATCTTGTAATGCATTGGAAGAAATTACCACTCCTCAAACTATCAAGATAGAAGGACATATCAAGAATAAAAAGGTAATAGTGTTGATTGATTCAGGAAGTACCCATATTTTTATTCATTGTAAGATATCCAAGGAATTGAATTACTTCCTATATCCAGCACCAGAGTGTCATGTGATGGTTGCAAGTGGAGGAACCATAAATTTCTCTGGAAAGTGCGATAATATCAAGCTATCCATGGGAGAATATGTATTGAATAGCCCAATGCTTTCGATTCCAATGGGTGATGCTGATGTTTTACTATGATTCCAATGGCTACAATCTTTGGGTACAATAGCTTTTAATTTTCGAGAATTTTTCTTGAAATTTTTTTCGAAAGGAAAAGAAGTTGAATTGAGGGGTATCGAAGGGAAACCTGGAAAGATAATCACTCTAACATCCTGACAAATCTTCTAAATAAATATCAACAAGGCATAATTGCACAATTATATTCACTAGAGGATCCCACATCGAAATCATGTATTTCTCCAGATCTCCAAAATGTTTTGGACAATCATTCCAAGGTATTTGAGAGTCCCAAAGGCCTCCCACCTATTCGTGATCATGATCATGCTATTCATTTGATTCCAGGAAGTGTTCCTCTAAACATCAAGCCTTTCATATATCCATATTCCCAAAGGAGTGGGAACTCATTCAAAAGTTGTAGAAGATCCTAGTTCAAATAGTATTGCGAGAAGTTGACAAGGAAGGAAAAATCATATTGGAACCTGAAGAAATCACAGAACCAAGAAATCGACAACTAATAAATAGATCAGCTTTAAAGTATCTCATCAAGTGGAAGAACTTACCTGCTAAAGATTCCGCATGGGAGGACAAGAATTTATACAGAAGCATCAAGAGCTCCTCAAGCGTTCAGGAAAACACTTTTTGAAGGAGAGGGGCATGTTAGGTCCCTGTACTACTAGTGTAACCCCTTATTGTTATTAGTACAACCCCCTTATTATATTGTTGTACCCATGTAGTCCCCATATTGTTATTATTGTGCCCCATAGAAGCCCACTATTGTTATTATTGTGCCCTTACATTATTATTGTTATGTCAGTTCTTATAATATTATTACCCCTTAGACTCCTATATATAGAAAGGAGGTCTTCTCATTTGTATCATCTAAGAATTTTTCATTTGTGTAATGTAAAGGAGGTTGTCCCCTCGAAGAGGCTTATTTCTAAGGCGTTCATCTATCTTTTCTATCTTTTTCTGATATGGTTTCCTAATAGTGATGGATAGAACACCTTCCTATAGGGTTCAGGCAGAAACACTACCCCCTAACCAGAGCACAGGGATGGCGCGAACACGATTTCAGTTGTGCAGACGAGGCCATGATGGAGGAGGACCTAGCAGAGGTTTAGGACAACTAATCTTCTACAATTATGGAGGACCAGGACACTATGGCCACGATTGCACCAACCCAACACCTTTGTTGTGCAAATATTGCACTCTGTTTGATCATAAAATAGAGGACTATCCTATGCTGATAGTGAGGATACGTGACAGACAGGTGCTACCACCTCAACTAACTTATAACTTATAGATGATGAGGTCTAAGCCTCGCGAAGAGGATCTAAATGTAAATATAGTACTTCGAAGTCAAATTGCTACAGGGGATGATAATGGGAAACACCCCAGCGCATGGGTTCAGAATGCTCTCGTGAAGGAGGCTGACCTCGATTTGGAGTGCGCACGTGAAACATTGATGGAAATGAAGAAGAGTTTCGCTAAAGCATCCACCTCAGGGAGCAAGGATAAGCCTGATCAGGAAATGGACCCTTCTATGGTTATGACCTTTTTGGAAACCTACATGAAGTTTTTCCATGATAGAAAGGTTGCGAATGGATTACAGGAGCTTATAAATAGATGCACTAGAAACAGTCTGGGTAAACCGTGCATGGTACGAAAGATCAGTAAGGATAAAACAAGAACAGGATGAGAGATGAGGCTGACCGTGTAGATAGGAAAGTATGAGATGGATCAAGTTATTTTGGACATGGGGTTAGATGCGAACTTCCTACAGAAATAGACTTGGGAATGGATGGGAAGACTCCCACTGTAGTAGAATCTGATTCAATTAATGATGGAAAATTAGGAGAAGATCATCCCCATGGGGTGGCTACAAGGAGTGACTGTAGATATTGAAGGCACGAGCTAACTTTGAGGTAATAGAAATTGTGGATGATAACACCCCCTACCCTGCGCTCCTTGGCATTGATTGGGCTACTGATATGAACAAGGTAATCAACCTAAAGAAGCAAAAGATGATATTTGAGAAGAAATCGCTCCACGTAATAGTACCCTTAGATCTTGTTGAAGGCTCGCGCTATACTGAACAAGTCTGTGATTATGAGAGTGATGACGATCTGAGCTGTATCTATAAGATATTAGCGCAAGACCAAGAATGGGTGAATTCAATAAAAGATCGATGAATTACATGGGATTGTGAGAGTTCCTGTACCTTAGACTCTGACGAAGAATTAGATTGCTAGTAGAATTGGTTACATGAAGTAACCACGCTAAGTTGTAACATGATGACCCGGTCACTAGATTATGTGTCATTAGAAGTAAGAAATTTTCCCACTTATGATGGCCTAAATGATGTAGATATATTTTTGGATGAATTTGAAAGGGAGGTACCACAAAATTAGTTCTTCTAGGCTTTGGACTGGGCACTATGCTCTACACCCACAATTTGGTGGGGTATGCACAGGGGTAACTTTGATGATTGGCGTGAATGTAGGAGGATAACGAGAACATGCTTTGGGAAGCCGAAGGTATGAATGACAAAAAAATATGATGGGAATGATTATCCTCGTGCCCTCTTGGCCAAATGGGCTTAGGTTTATGGAGAGAAGCCCCAACGTGAATGGGTGCACTTGTTTTGTCACACCCTAGATGTCATCCCGATGAAATATTACTTAGAAACATAGCTTCGCCATGGTACAGGTGAATGGGATATTTTGTGTGAAGGATTCATAATGACGTTCAAATTTGAAGACTAGTTTGACTATATTCACGAAGTGCTACAAGAAGTGAAAGAAACGATCTTTAGGATACAACAAGATCCTTTGGACCTTATTCAACCTGATTAGACCACTCAGCTGAGTCACGTGCTAGAATTCTATAACGTGACTGTTGAAGAAGAAGATAAAGATCTACAAAAGATTAATATCCCTGAAACAGAAGGTCATCGTGAGGTTGAATGACCATAGATTAAGAATCCATGTATAATTCTACCGCTAAAAACAAAACAAGTAGATATTGGTATTGAGGCAGAACCCAAATTCATGAATATTGGAGACTACTAGGATGACATGACGATGGATAAGGTCACTAAATTCCTTTGGGAATACCACGATTTGTTACGTACCAATTTTACGGATCTAAAAGGGATAATCGGGGACCTATGTGTTATGAAGATCACATTGAAGCGCGACGAAAGCCAGTAAATAAAAGGCCTTAATATCTCAATCGGAAGTATAAGGAGAATATCCACTTAGAGCTAGACAAGATGCTCATGGCAGGCATCATTTATCCACTGGAAGAATCTGATTGGGTGAGCCCAATGGTGGTACAGGAAAAGAATGATAAGGATGAAATATGGATATGTGTAGATCTCAGGAAGTTGAATGACGCTTGTGTACATTATCCTTTCCTGACTCCGTTCACTGATGAGGTGTTTGACAATGTAGGTGGCTAGGAAGCATATTCCTTCACTGATGGGTTCTATGGGTACCATCAGATAAAAATCGCATCAGAAGATAGGAGAAAGATGACCTTCGCGACTAGGTGGGGGTGTTTCTAGTATACTATAATGCCTTTTGGATTGAAGAATTCACCTGCAATTTTTTCGCGCATAGTCGTTGTGGCATTGAAGGAATTTATTCATAAGTTCCTAGAAGTGTACTTTGATGATTGCACTGTGTTTGGGCTGGTGAAATTCCATGTCACCAGTTCATGCCTAATGCTAGATACTTGTCAAAGATACCAGATTGCACTGAATCTAAAGAAGTGCATGTATTATGTTCCTTTTGGGACCGTGCAAAGTCATGTGTTTATAAATAGGGACTGAAGGTAGATCCCTTGAAGATCGTGGTGATACTTAACTTGGGAGCATCGAGGAGTGTGAAAAAGCTGCATGCTACCTTAGGACATACTAGATATTACAAAAAGTTCATCAAAGGCTATACCCAAATCACCTGCCTATGGAGAAGTTGTTGAAAGAGGATGTCACATTCTGCTAGAACAAGGACTATAAGAAAATCTTGGATGTATAAAAGGAAAAGATGGTCACCGCGCCGATTTTAGTCTTCCTCGATTGGAAGAAGGAGTTTCATGTACATGTCAATGCGTCATGTATAGCACTGAGAGCAGTACTGACACAGGCTCAGAGAGGAGACTTGGACCATCCTATATCGTTCGCAAGAAGAAGGTTATCCAAGGCAGAGAAGAAGTATTCTGCGTTGAAATGCCTGGTCAATAAGCCTGTGTTGAGGGGGAGAATATGCATATGGTTGTTATTTCTCCAGGAGTATGATTTTGAAGTTATTTTGCAACCTGGGCGACTGAAAGCGGGACCAGACCATTTGTCATGCATCGAAACAAGGGAAGAGCCCAAAAATTTGGAGGATGGATTACCTGACAAATAGCTATTTGTAGTGCGCGTCATGGATGGTCATTTTGAATATACCATACACTTGTTGATGACAAGAACTGCCCCAGAAGGATACACCATCTAGCAAAAGAAGGAGTTAGTGGTGCGCACGATAGAATTTTCTATCATTATCAAGCATCTATATAAAATGGGTTCTGATGAGATATTGTAGCGATATGTACTAGAGTTTGAAAGGAGCAATATCCTCGCAGACGCTCATGGGGGCATCATAGGAGGGCATTATGCAAGGAGAGAGACCGCGTAGAATATTCTATGTGCATGGTTGTGGTGGCCCACCCTCCATCAAGATTCAATACCCTACTGCAAAGCATGTGATGTATGTCAAAGGACTGGCAGGTCATTGTGGAGGGATGAGTTGTCTTTGAAACCACAGATGACATTACAACCCTTTGAGAAATGGGTGTTAGATTTTGTGGGACCCATCTAGCCCCAAGGAAAGACGCGAGAAAGGTACACTACCACCATGACGGAGTATCTGAGTCGATGGGTGGAGGCATAGCCTTTAAAGGATTGTACAGGTGTGACTACTATGAAGTTCCTCTTTGAGTATATACTGACACAATTTGGGTTTCCAAATATTTTGATGAGTGATCGCGGTACGCATTTTTTGAATGAGACAATCAACGCCCTGATGGAGGAATTTTAGGTATATCACCAGACGAGCACCCCTTATCACCCGCAAGCTAACGGGACAGTGGAAGCATTCAATAAAGTGCTGGAGAATGCATTGACCAAGGTTTGCAATGCTCAGCGAAGTGATTGGGACTTATGCATACCCATAGTACTATGGGCCTATCTGACAACATGCAAGAAGTTGACTGGAAAAACACCCTTTAGGCTTGTATATGGTGTGGAATAATTGATGCCCATGGAATACACTATGCCTAGTCTATGTATAGTGGCACTCATGGGTATGATGGATCGTGGAGCCCTGGTAGGGAGGCTTGGATAGCTAGCCAAGCTTGAGGAAGAAATATTTCTAGCTGGATTTCACCAATAGGTCCAAAAGCAATTCGAAAAATCATTGCATGGTCAACACATTAAGTTGCACACCTTTAAGGTAAATAACCTGGTTTTGTTATATCACAGCAAGTTTGATAAATTTCAAGGGAAATTTAAAATCCATTGGTTAGGGCCCTATGTCATTAAGGAGATTACCGACAGAGGAGTGGTGTAGTTGGTCAAATTCAATGGAGATCTCTTCCCAGGAAAGGTGAATGGTATTCTCTTCAAGCCATACACCGGTGGTCTGTACATCTGACTATATGAAGGTAACATAGCCTTAGTGCTCCAAGGAGCTGAAAGGAGGCACGAGACTATAAACTACATTGCTTGGGTTGGGGAGTTGTGTAATTGGAGGATTGTGCAAAGCAAGGAAGTGTCACAGGGTTCGCGGTAGCACAAAGTGAGCTACGCTACACAGGGAGAAATTGTGTAGGTCAACTAGAAAGTAACCGTTAAAGTCACTATTCATGATTTGACTGTAGAAATGCAGCCAAATGGAGTAGATGGCTAACATTTAAGATGAAATTTATTGATTAAATCCTTGAAAATTTGTCACGAATCTAGCATTAATGAAATAAATTTGGGGGGAACTATCGGATTTGAATTCAAAATGCCATATAAAATGCAGGTGGTTGCTCAGCGAAAAACACAACTCTAAAGGGTGTAGGGTTGAATCTGGCAGCACTCCCTGGTGAAGCACTCCACCTATTGCAGGATGGGGTGATTGCAGAATTGAGGGCCCATGAGCACCACACCCTACATGTGATCAGTGAGCAGTGGGTTAACAATGAGCAAATGGCACTATGGCGAGACTCTTCCATCATTGTTGTGACCATAACAACCAACCAGAACAAGCGTATAATGAAGGTCATCAAGGAGGCATGCCGAATGGTCCTAGAGTTGACCATTCCTAAGGAAGAACTAGTCGACATGCACATCCACAAGCTGGCCACGACCGTGCATGACGCTTGTACAAAAATTGTGAGGGTTCAATTAGAGTTGAACTTGTAGATCACAGAGTTACAATTGAAAGCACAGCCTTAAACTCCACCAGAAGTAAAGGAGCAATGAGCGACCACTGTCATAGAAGTAGTAGCGGCAGTTGACAATACAGTAGCAGACTGCACACAACTTTTTGAGGAGTCGTTCAACATCCTGACAAGCTTGCAGGAGGACCCTAATGTACAATGGTTGCAGACAAAATCATGCAAGCTACAACAACTCTATGAAAAGGTCAAAGGCATAGCGCGATCTGTCCCACTCACGTGGAGATTGGCGAAGCTGCAAGAGGCCAATTAGCTGAAGGAACAGGTGGATGCAACGCTGCACAAGGAAGCAATGATGAAGGTATGATCAAAGCCTTATGGGATGAGGCTTACATGTTGACAGCCTCTATTGTAGGAAAGCTTGTGACTCTAAAAAAACTCAACAAAAGCTTCAGGCTGATAGTTCAAGAGTATTGACTACGAAAATGGTAGAAGACGTGAAGCAGGCAGCCACACAGTGCACTACCGAGGTTGCAGTCATTATGTTCGAGCTGGGAGGTCTTTGTGCTAAGATCTTCATGCCTATCGAGTGACTCGAAGGCGAGTCACGATGTTTATGTTGGGGGCCTATTGGGAACGAGATCCCCCAAGGACAGTTTTGTTGCTAAAATCCCATGTTTTGGGTTGAATTTTGTATAAAGTTGTAAATTATCTGCATTTTGTGGTCCCAAAGTGTGAAGGTTTCATGAGTCATAAAGGGTTTTCCACCCTTAATTTTGTAAATTAAAGTTAGCTATAAATATCTACCCATGGTCTGCTTACCATGAGATTGTATAAAAAAAGCTAAGTAAGTAAGCTCGAAGTAGTGTTGATGAGTCATAGGTGGTAAAATAAGTCTTGAGAGATAAGGAGAGAAGTCAAGTTTCAGGTATTAGTGTAAGTAGAGGCTCTACAACTGAGTGCATAGAGGCCTAGGGTAGAAGTCCTCAGCTCAGTGCACGGACCCCTCCAGTTGTGTCTGTAGGGCAGATAGAATCTGTAATCATTTGAATATATCAATAAGGAGAAGCAATTCTCTGTCGTATTTCCTATTAATGCATCATGTCATATCATGTATGAATTCCATTTATAATTTTTATGTGATGTGCGAATGAATGTAATTACGTTGGACAATTGAAGGCAATTAAGGATATCTCTTTACACGCCACTAACTATGGTTGTTTAATTTGATAAGACACTTAAGGATAACCTGGAAACCTATTCTGTATGCTACTTTAGAAACATGAAAGCACCTGAACCGTAGGTTAGGGCTGCGCGAAGTCCAATCATAAACCTTCACGGAGGTACTGAAGGGTGGAATAAAGGGATAGGAAGATAGAGCACTAGAACTTAACGACCTGCACAAAAACAGTAATAGGAGGAATAAACTAACATCGCAACCATCTCAAGGTGCAAAAATTTGGCTCCAACATCCCCCCATACTACTTCAGGTGAGACTTCAGTGCACATTCCGCGAGCTAATGCTAAAAGGGCCAGTAGTGTAGGGATTTTTTTTGCTAACTAACGTTGAACCTAGGTCAAGCCCCATGAAGCCAACACATAACAAAATGGAGCTTATAAAATCCACGGGTTCATGCGAAGGGAAAGGATCAATACACAACTTGATAACTTTCATGACTTGATGCAAAGGGACATGAATCAAAATTCAGCCAAGGAAAAAGTTATGAGTGTAGAAATAGGAAGGAAATTCATGGAATGGCATGTAGAAAGAAGGATTATTTATTTTTTTGAAAAAGATTAATAATTTTTATGACTAACTTTTCTATAGTTTTAATGAAGCTACACGCCACACAAAAACACGATCAACAGAGCTTAGAGGCCTGACTTTCAACTAGTCATAGTCAGGGGTCTCATGCCCTTACACAAACAAATTTCAGAAAGAGGCCCAACTTCTCACTAGTCATCATCGAGAGTTCCATGTGATCACTCAAACAACAAGCCCAACTTCCTTGAACCTGAATAGCACTATAGGCAAGTGTTTCGCCCAAAGGCCAAGGAAATTTTAAGGATGGAAAATTTTCTTGAAGTTTAAAAGCATAGGCGAATCTCACTCCCTAACATGAAAACTATAAAATGTTTATTGATATATTTGTAAAATTATTCTAATTTATAATGTTTTTATATATAGTCTCTATATAATGTTGGCAATTTTTAAGGTAAAATAATTTTTATCCTGAAATTTAAGCAAATCATCTTTTATAAAAATTGGAAATTGACGAATCTTTTTTGCAGAAAAATCATGGAAAATTAGCCCACTGGGAAAATATTTGCCCCTAAAATTTTCCATGTGAAAGGCCCGACTCTGAACTTGCATATTTCACTTCCAAAACTGTGTTCATATTAAATCGATAGGGGCCAATGCAAGCTACCTTTTGCTGGGAGCATCCTTAATCGAATGAAGAAACATGTTTGGCTTTGCTATTTGCAACTATGAAGGCAACAAAAATATTTTCTTCATAATTTAGAATGCATACGAAATATGACATGTTACAAAAAAGTATGTAAAAAAACTCTCATCGCTAACTATGATTATTCTTAACCAAGAAACTATTTTGTAGTAAATCTATCGGAAAATTATATACTCGGATCTTGGTGAACATCTAACATGTGTATCCAATGTTGAATAGAGAAACCATGTGAAAGTGTATTAAGTCATGTGTGTCCACTCATATATAAATGTAATACCTTCGTATTTATTCCTTCTGTATGAGAAAAGTACATTAGTAACAATGTCACACTTTCCAAATTCGAACAACCTATATATCCCAATACTTCCACAATAAAACAGAGCTACTAAAATCCCTAGGTTCATGTGAATGGAAAGCCTCAATACACAAAGATATAACTTTCATAGCTTGATGCAAGGGGGCGTGAAATAAAAATCAATTGAGGGAAAAGTTATGAATGCAATCATAGGAATAAAATTGATGGACTGACATGTAGAAAGAACAATTATTTATTTTATTGAACAAAATTAACAATTTTATAACTAAATTTACTAGAATTTTAATGTAGATACACAAAATGGAGCAATGATTTCCCCTGTTGTCAATTAAACTACATCAAACATAAAAATAATAAAGATATTGCATATTGAAGCATGGGATTGGGGAAGTAGATGGTATGGTTGTCTAATCAAATTCTAATTACAAGGCTTATTAATTCATTTCCATGTAAATTGACTTTAGTATTATTTATCCCATGTTTCATGCATGTGTTTATACACAATTAAGTTCTTTGTAGATAGAAATGTTACAATCATTTACCCTAGAGTTTAAAGCATAGTCAGTGCAAGGCATTCCTTGGCCATGGTCACCTGCATTTGTGATAGACAAATTATTTACATAATGGGTCATAAAAAGTGAAAAAAGAAAAACATGTAAGAAAACATGCTAACAATAAATCATCTCATAAAGTCTCAGAAATCTTCCTATTTAGAATTTAAAAAAATTGAAATTTTAAGAACATATGATAAGAATATAATAGGTTTTCTTTACTACACATTCCGAAAACCGAGCTACCCAAAGTAGAGTAGTGATTTCCCCTTATGTCAATTATATGATAGAAACCATAAAAATAATAGAGAGATGGAAGATCAACAAACACTCATACACAGACCAACCTCTGACCTCAAGTGGGCCATAGCCTTACACAACTATCAGATCCAGGTCAACATTTACATTCTTCAATTCCCTTTGGCTCCATTATTCCCTTAGTCTCCATGAAATTCTCCAATCTCATGTTTTCATGCAACTTCATCAACCCAGAAATTGATTTATTAGCATTTTGGTGAGTGTAGTCGGGCCATACGTATTCAGAGTATGTGAAGTGGAAGACACAAGAGAGAAAGTATGATCCCCAACTTCATAGTTGGATCCAACCACCAATTTATTTCCAGGTGATTCAAGAATCATGGCTCCAAGGAAAATCTTAGGAATTAAATAATTAATGATACAACATTATAGTAGTACTATAAAGCGCTGAAATGTACAATAGGGTCTCCAATATTTAATGGTGATGAAGTTCATCCTCAAAATCAGTAGCTATGGATGTGGCTGCGCGCTGATGTTACCACTTATAAAAATATCAAAAGCAATAGTTAACTTAGCAAATTCAAACAAAAAATCACGATATGGTCACGAAACGGTCTAGATGAATAAGCTAGAGGCAATCATAGATGTCACTGTGCAAGTGACATAATATTTAGTGATATATATATGATTGGATAATTCTTATTTGTAAATAATATTTAATAATTAAATTTTATGAGACATTTAATGAGATAGAGAAGCACAAAATCCTATTTATGATTCAGAAATTATGAGGAATAAGTGAAAATAGAGATGAAAATTTATATTGAATAATTCTTATTTGTAAATAATATTTAATATTAAAATTTTATAATGAGAAATTTAATGAGATAGAGAAAGCATAAAAGCCTATTTATGATTCAGAAATTAAGAAGAATAAGTGAAAATAGAGATGAAAATTAATTGAGTCATAGAGATACGATGAAGAAATTTCATCGATTGATTTGAACCAAAAATATAATTATTACTATTTCATCATAATTATTGCTACATATGGTTTATGACTAGATATGATTTTATATTGTGACCATTTGTACAATACCATAGGAAATTTGGTTTTATATTTTTTTTTTTTCCGTAATTTCTTGGGTACCTTGCTTCATTAATGGTTTTTAAAACCGAACAATTGGTATCATAGGTTTGGTAAAAGAAGCGCTAGTGCGCTACGTGGAAATATAAGCAAGAAATGCGAGCAATATGTTGTGTGAGGACTACTCATAAGTGATTGAGTTAAAGTCTAGATGGAAGAATGACCCTATGTGGGGGAGTGTATATCAACATGGAGAAATCGGATCTGTGATATCATTTGCAACCAAGTCTTGGTAGCATGAAACCATGGCTTGTTCAACTTTGTGATATGTTATGTACGTGTGATATGTCAAGGAGTGGAGAAACGCACGTGGAGAAGCATGGAAAACGTGTGACTCATGGTGTGGATCTATAAAGTGAATCTATGGAGTATAACAACAACATTTCAGAGAGATCATTATTTAGTCCATCGATACTGAAATCTGTCCTTTTCAATGGAGAGAAACAAATTAGGCACAGAAGAAAAGGTTTTGATTAGTATGGTTGCTACATTAGTGTTGGCTTCATTTTTGGTGGAAGTATTCAAGGGAAAAAAATGATATATAAGAATATATTAGAAGATTTTATTCCTTCAATTGAAATATTTAGTGTTTATGATTACTTTATTAGTGATGTGATGACTAGGTGTAGGTATTGCTCTATTAGTGGTGTGATGCCTAGAGTGTAGGTATTGCTCTACATTATGACGAAAGTGTTTGCATAAAGCATATTCAAATGCAACATGACCATCTTGATTGCAGAGAGGAAAATTGTTCAATGCATTTTTTTGAGTGTTTTGTTTTTTATAATATAGAAATGCTTCTGATTTGTCAAGAGATGAACAAAAAAATTTCATCTTCAAATGAAGAGTTGTGCCATTCAAATGTTGTTGAATTTACTAACTCATCTTCAAATGAGGAGCTATGCCATCGAAATGCTATTGAATTTAGTAACTCTGTTATTTGTTAGATGATAATTAATCTTACCAAAGAATCCTTTAGTGGTAGTCAACAATTCTAAGATGGAGCTATCTATGCTAAAATTATAGTTATTGAAAAATTCACAGACTCAATAATATAAAGCCTAAAAGGATACAATCATTCCTATTATGATGTCCAAGAAGAACATATTAGAGTTTCTTTTTGCAAGGGTTTTGATTTGCACAAAGTTGAATAGTAAGTGTTTTGACTTCAAAGACAGTGGGATGGTGTCTTGTTATAGAGATGGGTCATGGCATGAGCTATGCTAGTTTTTTTTTCATCGAGCTGGAGCATTGTGTAGAGACATTGGTAGTTTCACCTTTGAATTTTAATAAGTTTAAGTAAAAGTATGCTTGCTGTTGGGGAAACGTTTTTTTCAAATTCCAATTTCAAGTAGTGGTACCAAAGGACTCCAATAGAATTCAATGTTCCTACCAGGGCTACATGGAGGAACATAAAATATTTTTCGTATATGAGAAGCATCCTTCTTGTCATAGGTGTCTTATGAATCTCAACAATGTCTTGTGAAGTTTAGGAGGAAACTTGAGGTGATGACAACAAAGGTTTGGATTGAAACCTTGATTTTGTTGTAGAGGGTTATGCATTGGTTTGGTTTGAAGTAATAAAATAGATAATGGTGCAGTCTCATCATTAGAGGAGGATCAAATGCAAAAACAGATGGAATAATAAAAGTGATCAAATTTGAAGGTATGTTCCTACATGGGTGAAATTTGGGAAATACATTGGTTTTCTTAGGCTTAGGTGTTATTGTTGACACATTCGCTTACCCAATATCAATATGCGTGGAATTTATAACATCAAGCCTAAGAGGATATAGTTGTTCATATTATAATGTCGAAGAAGAATACAATAATGATTATTTTTGGCACTATGCAAATTGCAAGGGTTTTCATTCATGCAAAGTTCAACAACAAGTGTTTTGAGTTCAAAGACAGTACAATTTTCAGGGCCTCAAGCTGGAGAGCGCCCAAGAGAGTAAAAAAAACTAGGAAAGTGGGTGCGGGCGCACCCACGATGTGTGATGGGCATGCAAAAAAGCATTCAGTTAAGGCATTTGGTTAAAGGCGACTCGGGTGGAAGTGTATTTGGTTAAAGGTGACAAGTGTGAGGAGATTTGGTTAAAAGTTTCTAATTAAAGTTTTGTGTTATTGGGAAGTTCTATTAAAGGCATCGAGCATGCTGTAGCAGGTAGGCGCCCACCCAACACAATGGGCATGTGGACATTATACAAGTGCGAGAATGATGCAGTGACTAAGCAAACAAGTTGGATGAGTCCAGTAGAAGATGGACGAGTCAGGTGGGTGAACAAACAGGTTGGTTCATGTGGAGAAATAACATATGGGCATGGGCATGTTCGCGTTCAAGTTGGATGGGCATATGTTTGGGCGGGTCAACCCTTGGGAAGTCCAAAGGTCACGATCCTTGGAGAAATTACAATGATAGTCAACATATATATTAGAGTGTGGGCAAGTTGTTGGAAGGAAAAAAGCAAGCAGAACTCACAAGTTAAGACCTGAATGAGGAGGGCGAGAAAACATAAAATGTAGACCAAGTGAGATGCAGTGAAGGTAGTTAGAGTGGGGTCAGTAGGTTGATATGCAAGGCTCTGACATATCGTTGGCCGAGATTAGGATTCCCCACAATCCAAGTTGAGCATACGCTACATGGTGAAGCATTGGGTGGCTATAGTATGACAGACCGACTGTCAGTAAAAAGTGACATGGTAGGACAATGTGGGTGGACCATAGCATAGACAAGTCATTTTCAGAATAAAAACACGATGATAGCTTGAGTGTCGTAGGAAGCGTTGGGTTTGGCACTGCATGACCATAGTGCGGAGGTTGGGCCACAAGCCGATGGGTGGTGAATGATATTGTGGGTCGCTATGAAATGAATGGTGGGACGCAATCATTATTAGAGTGAATGTAGGCCATCGGTAGGCCTAAATGAACGAAGAAATCAGGTAGAACATGTAGGGGCCAAACAAGACTGTAAAAGAATTATATTTTTTTAAATATAATGCCAAAATTGATTTAATAGTTGAGCAGACTTATCTGGGTGTTTCTCCTCCCATTTTATATGTGTGTACATTGTTTATTGATGATGTTTATTTCCACTATGTAAGAAGATAAATGTTTAAATATAATTGAAGTAGATTTCACTACATAAGGATTAGAAGAAAATTGGTTAAGTGTGAATGTTAGGCATAGTCTAAGAACTGTAGTAGTAGTAAAATGAAAATGTTTGTTGGTGTAACAGATCACCCATAAGTGGAAATTAAGTCACCACTAGTGTGGGGATGTGACAGTTGGTTTCAAAGTCCACTTTATAGAAAACAGGCTTTGATGATTAAAGGAGGAATATCACAACAATGGTTGCAGTTGGTATTGAAGTATGGCATTGTATAGTTGGTCGCAGTACAACATTAGGGATTTTGGCATGGATAAGACAACATGTCAAGCCCAAACTAAAAGCTGAAGTGTATGGTCTTGACACGTTCACATGAAAAACTAATGATGGACAATGTAGAGGAACTAGCAACAAGTGAATCAAGCATGAATGCTGAAGCAATTTTCATAAAAAAAGTGTTGGGCCATATTGATGAAATGTCTTTAGAGATCGATGCATTGAAATTTGAGAATTATGGACTTAGATATAAGTTCAGAAATCAAGAAGATGACCATGGCAACCTTAAGGAATGATATGAGTAACTTGAGTGGATATGTGCACAAAATGTGAATGAGGTCAAGGAATTTGAAGCTACGAAGGATCAAGAATTAGACGAGACCACAAAGTTGCATAAGAGTCTTGATGAGGCTCTCAATGAGATTACAATCTTGAAGAAAGGAGTTGGACGTGGACCAATTAGTGGGATTTCCCATATTAAAATCAAGGAACCCAATTCTTATGATGGGATGAGGAGTGCAAAGACACTTTGGAACTTTTTATGGGATATGGAGCAATACTGGGAATGCTTGGGGCTTTGTAATGAAGAGGACAAGTTGAAGGTGGTTTCTCAATTCCTTACAAAGGATTTCAATATGTGGTAGAGGAGGAGAGTGGATCGGATTGCTCATGGTGATGCTGAGGACATCTCTACTGGGAAGAAATGAAGGAAGTGCCACAAACTCACTTTAGCCCACAAGATGAGACTTGGGATGCAAGGATGATGATCAAGTACATTAAGAAAATAGGGAGTATACAAACATATCAACATGAATTTGCAAGTGTGGTCTTGGAGCTACCTGACATGGTGGGTAAATACAAGGTCTTCAAATTCATCGTTAGGTTGAAACCTTGGGCACACAATGAGGTGAAGAGGAAAAAGATCAAAACACTTAAGGAGGAATTTGTTGCAATTGATATATTAATGGACCACTATGATGAAGGGAATGAATAGAAGAAAAAGAAATCTGACAAGTAGAAAGACAAGTCTTCAAAGGAGGATAATATGAAAGTAGGTGCGAAATTGAAGGCAAAGAAACCTTTGAAATGTTGGTTGTTCGGAAGGATCACATAGTGAAGAATTGTCCTACAAAACAAATAGTGGAAAATCTTGCACAAACTGAAGGAAAGAAGAAGGATGAACCAATATTTGTGATGATGTAGATATTGTGTGCTACAACAGCTATGGAGGTTGTCCTAAAGTGCAATACCGAGAGGAATAGATTGGAGTATCTGGACATGAAGATTAGGCAGGGAACGTTCCTCACCATGGTGGACAATAGTGCATCCCATAACTTCATTAAAGAAGAGGCAGCAAGGAAATTTGGTTTAAAATATGTGCCAACTCAAGGTCATCTCAAGGCAGTGAATTCTCCACGAGACAAAGTTATTGGTGTTGTAGAGAATGTGGAGGTGCGCATTGGTGAGTGGCTTGGGAAAGTCGACTCCACACTTGTGCGGATGGATGATTATGAAGCAGTTCTAGGGAGAGAATTTATGAAACAATATGAAGCTATGATGGTGTCACATTTGAACAAGTTCTATATTTTGGATAGATGGGAGGATGAGCCATTGGGTATTCCTACCATGGCTACTATGACAGATGGATATAAGTTGAAAACAATGGATGTGGAATAAATTAAGCGAGATGAAGAAGTATGTGAGAGGTAAAACATTGTGGAGTCAAAACTCATAGAGAATTTAAATATTATGTGAGCATTCTGTATCAGTGTCATGAACTTGACACTCAGACTAGAGGCAATGGAGGATAATAGGGATGTGAGATCAAAGACTCAAGAGGACAGTTGGAAAGCATACATGCAAATTTTGGAAGATGAGGATCCCATACGATCGATTGAGATGTTGGAGAAGGAGAATGGAAGGCCTTTAACTTTTCCATCCCCTCCCTCTTTCTGGATTTAGCATGGTGATAGAGATCGTTATCACCTACCGTTGATAATGAGACCCTTTTAGATGATGAGAATACTTTGGAGAAGAGATAAATGTGATTGGAAGTAGGATGCAATGATATTCATGATGATGTGATATGCATGCATTCTTGTGGAGGAGATGCTACGTTTGGATTATATACCCAACTAGTCACTATCATAGGGTGATCTAGCGCATGAGATTCTTGCACAATTACGATGGGATATAGACATGGAGCAAGTCATGGGAAACAATATTTGGGTGCCCATATATGGAGATGATTATATTCGAAATGGATTTTTCTGAGATGGTGTTGTCGAAGGTGAGAACCTTTTTAAAGTGGACAAGGATGGTAGGGCCTCAAGTTGGCGAGTGCCAGAGACAGCAACAAAAATTGAGAACATGGGTGCGAGCACACCCATGATGTGTGACAGACATGTGAAATAGAATTTGATTAAAGGCAACTTGGGTGGAGGCATTCAGTTAAATATGACTTGGGTGAATGTGTGCTTTATTAAATGTGACAGGCATGTGAACACTTTATTAAAAGCGTCCAGTTAAGTGCACGTGCAGTTGGGAAGTTTGGTGAAAGGCATCAGGCATGTTGTAACAGGTGGTTTCCCACCTAATGTCATAGGAATATAGACATTACACAAGTGCAACGATGATGGAGACACCAGATGACAAGTTCGATGAGTCAAGTAGTGATGGACAAGTCATCCGAGTGAGAGACATGGTGAACCGACGGGTCAGTTTTTGTGGAGAAATAACATACGTGTGCGGGCATGTTGGAGTTTAGGTAGGCTGGGAATATATATGGGTGTCCTGACCCATGGATAGACCAAAGGAGGGGTTCTTGGAGAAATAAAAACAATGGTAAGAATATATATAAGAATGTGGGCAAGCTGTTGGAAGGCAGGAACCAAGCCGAACTCATAATTTCAGAGCTAAATGAGGAGGGCGAGTGAACATATAATGAATACTAGGTGAAAGGAAACGAAGGTAGGTCAAGTGGGGCTCCATAGCCTGAGCAACAAGGCTATGACATATCAATGGCTCAGTTTGGGCTTCCCCACAGTCCAGGTCAGGTATACACTGCATGAAAAATTGTTGGGTGGCCTCAATGTGGAAGATTAACCGTTGGCAGAACATGAGATGGTAGGACAGTGCAGGAAGACTGCAATGCAGACAAGTTACTATGGGAAGAATGACATGATGACAGCTCGAGTTCTGTAGGTAGAGTTGGGTGTGGCACTACAGGACCACATTGTTGAGGTTGGGTCATAAGCCATTAGGCAATGAATGGGATCGTGGGTCGCTTTGAATTGAACGGTGGGTTGTGGGTAGTGTTAGAGTGAAAGTAGGCCATGGGTAGGGTTGTAAAAAGAAACACTCAAGCAAAATGTGCAAGGGTTGCATAAGACTGTAAAATAATTTTAATTTTGTAAAATATAATGGCATAATTGATTTAAGAGTTGGAAAAACTTATCTGGTAGTTTCCCCTCCCATTTTATATGTGTGTACATTTTTTATTAATTATGTTTATTTCCTCTGCATAAGAAACTAAATGTTTAAATATATATGAAGTAAATTTTGTTGCATAACACTTGGAAGAAAATAGGTTAAGTGGGAAGGTTAGGCATAGTTTGAGAACCACAGTAGTAATAAAACGAAAAGTTTGGTCAGTGCCACACCCCACCTACAAGTGGAAATTAAGTCACCACTAGAGCTGGGGTGTCGCAAGGATGGTATCATGTTATAGAGATGGGTCGTGGAATGAGCTATGTTGGTTTTTTGTTGTTGATATAGAGCATTGTGTAGAGCCATTGGTAGCAATGCCTTTGAATTGTAAGAAGTTGAAATACAAGTTGGACTTCCCTTGTGAGAAAAGTTTTTTACAAATTCCAATTTCAAGTAGTGTTACATAATGACTCCCATACAATTCAACGTTCCCCACAAGACTACATGGAGGAACATGAAATATGTTTCATATATGAGAAGCATCCTTATCATCGCAATTGTCTTATGAATTCCAACAATGCCTTGTGAAGTTGAAGAGGAAACTAGAGGAAATGGAAACAAAGGTTTGGGTTGAAAACTTGAGATTATTGCAGAGGTCTAGGTATTGGTTCAAATAAATCAAATAGATAATCGTGTAGTCTCATCATTAGAGAAGGATCAAATGAAAAATTAGCTATAAAAATAAAATTGATCAAATTTAAAGGTGTATGCCTAAATGTGTGAAATTTTGGCAATACTTTGGTTGTCTTTGGCCTAGGTGTTATTATTGATGCAATCTCTTACCAAATAAAAATATTGTCTGATTTAATGAGAGGCCATCATGGAGAATAAAAGTCTTGAAAAATTCATCATTTGATAAAATTCATGTAAAGTTAAAGGTGAGAGATGAAAGAAGTGAAGGTTAACTCAAATTGGTGGTTTTCTTGCAAATTATAATAGAAATATAAACTGAGTCTATCTCGTTAAACTATGAATTTAAAATCCATGTCACTATTAATTAAGGTCATTAAAAGTGTATGAATTAAAGTTAGTCTTAAAAGTTTCGAGGATATTGAAGTTATAGTAAAATTCAAAGTTATAAAGAAGTTATTAATGTAAAAAAAAAAGGTGCATATTCAGTATTACCCAAAAACCAAGGTCAAAAGGTTTGGAGTCAAGTAAAGTGAATATTAAGTCTTGAAAATCATGAAATTTGTGCATCAATTAAGTTTTCTGAATGACTTGTCGACCAATTCAATTGGAGTAGAATTTCATTACGTTTAAATAATCAATATGGGTTGGCAAACGTGTAAAGTGTAATGCATATTATATGCAAGGTTTGGTTTTTAAAATTTTCTGTTAAACTCCAATATCAAATAAAAATCTAATCTATCAAAAGTAAATACAATTTAACTAATTCAACACATTCATAGTCCTAAAACCATATAAAGCTTCATAACCATGTAAATATTTTTCTTAAACCAGTTACAAAATTTAATATTTTTCAATTGAAGATGAACATATCTCTATTCAATTGCATGGTTCATATGAATAGACTACACCATGTTGGCATTCAAACTGTAAGTAAACCAAATTGTAATCATTCAAACTATAAATAAACTAAATTGTAAGAAACTTGTGTGAAAACCAAACTGAAAGAAATCTATTACCAAAGAAAAGTATAAGAAAATTGAATAACTGGGAAACACGCTAAACTGTAAAAAATTCCAACGAAAATTGAAAGCACTTAACCATTCTTAAAGTGAAATTATTTATAACTAAGTAATATAAAATAAAAAGACATTGTGCTCCTCTAATATGAGGGCCTTTCTCATTGGTTGCATGTGCGAAATAAAACTAGTAAACTTGAGCTACTATAGCCACAGGTTTGAAATCATTTACAAAGTAATAACACACAACATAAAATGATAAACATTAAGAAAAATTTGTATTAATGTCAAAATGTTTCCATACAAGAATACTTAGCTACCTTGAAAGTTTTGATTGCAACTAATTCTATTGTGAAAATAGATCACATAGATCCATTTTCTCACACATCTCAAAACCGACTTCAGCTAAAATTTGAGAAAATATTGTTTAAAGAATTGAGAAAATCATATGCATGAAACCCTAAAGGGCTCGTTAATGAAAAAAAATGAAGTTTTAAGTTTTTGATATCCATCATTAGTTTTTTTTATAAATTGTGCTCCAAAATCACTTTATTGGAACTAACAATAATCTTTAGCTAAGAGATTCATTAAGTGCTCAAGTTTCAAATGTGTGACCTTGTTTTGTTTTGAAAAATGTAAATCCATATTAGGGGACATAGAAACAAAACCCATGTGCTCGATTTTATTCATGAATTGTATTGATATCTTGATCAGAGAGACGGCTACCCAAACTAACTTCAAGAAGAAACAGTAAATTGTAGTTAGTAACACAAATCATAATCGTTCATAATTCATTAAAATTAAAATAAATAATTATGATAGTCTACATAAACATGTATGAGAGAGTTTTGGTGTGTTTGTAGAGAAAAATGGTTAAATATTATGAGAGTGGGTGAGGATAATAAAGTGAAAATGCATAGTTTAAGCAAAAAAGTATGGAACAAAGACAACCCAACATCCCCCCCAACTTGATATTTTTCATTTCCTCATGAATATAGAGTAAAAGGAAAGGGTTCCCATAGACTAATACATCCAAGTAGTTGTCATTGTTATCAAATCATTTCGACGTTCATACAATAAAATTTGGCCTCAGCTGAGAATTGTGTCAGAATGGTTATGACAACCTTAACGAAGAACATCCTAAAATAATGTCCATTATATACTACACTATATGGAATGTTTCCCCTTCAAATGTATCATCCATTTACTTAAAGAAAGGACCCATGCCTATGGAATTTCATTATCAATTTCCTTTTTACTTCATGACGAGGAAAAAGGTAATAATGAAGTCTTCAGATAGATGGCATTTGATCAAAAGTCTCTGAAGATGTATGAAATACATCTAAAATGAATAACCCATTTATATGATTTGAAAAAATCCATTTGAAAGAGAAAATAGGCTCGAAAATCGATATCCAATATCTCCAATCGTAAAAAAAACCTCCATAAGAAAAATAACCTTGGGATATCTATAAGGATGACCTGCAATATTTAATCCATGGGGGCTTCACCCAATGAACCTCTCACAATCACATTTGTTGGTGGCATATTAAACAATACCCTTAATTTTGTTATGTATTGGAATATATCTCTAAAAATCACATTATTTAATCCTCTACCAATACAAACCCAGTACATTTCCTGAATTTAATGAACCTATAATTTCACTAGATATTGTAATTATCCATTTTTCCATTAACACTTTTATACCATTTTATATTTTTCATTAACTTTAGGCTCCATTTTTTTATACCTGCCAATATAAAAACCCTTTATCCCCTATATATCCCTCGATATATTATGTCATTTTGTTCTTAATATAAATCCCCCTATATGAATGCATGTGGTATGGTATTACTTCCCTATTGAAGGCCCCTTGATTTACTCATGTTTTCCATATACAACATTTCTCCCTTCAACATATTATTGTAGTTCATATTAAAGTTGAAAGTATCCATTATCCCAATAATGTTCATTTTCATCAACCATACCATGCACATGAGAAATACTACCATTGATTTCTATAATCATGATACATAATAGAGTTGTATTCACCCAAAGCACTATTAATATTGTACCATGTTAGTGTCAGTCTTGTTAGCCTGTCACCTAGATAAAAAATGCTTTCACTATGGTTTTCCAGGCTTTCAAAATCAAATTTTTCTGTTACTAGGTTTACACAGCAAATTTGGTGATTTTATGGTCAGGCTAAAGATGAAGTCATTGTTTGGAAATTCACTCATGTTGGTCACCTATCACACTTTATGAAGGTGTCACAATTAAAATGGGTCAGTCATCATCATCATTCCATTAATACTCAGGTCATCCATTAGGTCGCTAGGGTTTCCAAGGTCCATCATTTCCATGAATAAAACCAACAGTGAGTAAAACATGACAAAGCAACTTTTGGAGAATTGATATTGATTTTACACACACTCCTCATACTCTCATGATATCAAAGGTTCTAGAAAAATAAGCTCCAACACTCAGGAAAGCAAAGGACATCTCAGGTTTGCAATGGTAAAGATAAAATCTGTCTTCATCAAGCGAAAATCGGTTTCTAAAGGAGGGTGGGTCACATTTCTTTTTGAAAATGTGGGGAAATTTTCCCTATATAAACTGAAAAAGTCCCATAACTCCTTCATTCATATCCTATTCACTCTTCATCATCAAGCTCTCTTGCCAAGAAAAGAAAAAAACTTGTCTTCCTAGGAGAAAGTAGCCAAAACTTAGAGGCATTGTGCGTAGAAGCACTGTGCTGCACTTAGGATATAGGTGTTGCGTGTAGAAGCACTACATTGTACTTAAGGGACAGGTGTTACGTGTAGAAGAACTGTGTTATGCTTAGGAGACAAACATTGCGCATAGAAGAATTGCACGCAGGACAGAGTGCCCCAAAATTCATCAAAACTCTTCCAAACTTCATTCTTTCACTTGCAAGCTTAATTTCACTGACTTCTACGCTAAATAGAAAATAAGTACACCATCATCCTCCATCTTTTGCTTTCCCAATTTCATTTCATGTCAATAATTATTCAAGTTAGGGTTTGTAGCTAATTTTGCATGGGAAATGTT
>APFE030419000.1:0-10618 GCA_000404065.3 Pinus taeda
TTCTCTTAAATATGATGTGATGGATGGTTGATGATATCCATAAAGTGCCATAAACGAGGTCATTTTTGTTGTAGTATGGAAGGAAGTGTTATACCACCATTCAGGTAGAGACAACCATTTGAACCATTCTGTCCGTTTATCAGATACAAAGCAACGAAGATATTCTTCCAAACATTTATTTACTATTTCAATTTTCCCATCAGATTGAGGATGATAAGATGAGCTATGAGCTAAGTGACTACCAAGACAAGAAAACAATTATGTCCAAAAATTTCCAGTGAAAATGGAATCTCTGTCACTTACAATAATATTTGGGTTTAGACTGTTAGGTCCTATACTACTAGTGTAACCCATTATTGTTATTAATAAAACCCCCTTATTATATTTTTGTGCCCATGTAGTCCCCATATTGTTATTATTATGCCCCATAGAAGTCAACTATTGTTATTATTGTTCCCTTACATTATTATCGTTATGTGAGCTCTGATTATATTATGACCCCTTAAAGTCCTATATATAGAAAGGAGGTCTTGTCATTTGTATCATCCAATAATTGTTCATTTGTGTAATGTAAAGGAGGTGGCCCCCTTGAAAAGACTTATTTCTAAGGAATAAATTTATCTTTTCTATCTTTTTTTGAGCTCGTTTCATAACATTTGGTATGAAAGCTTTAGATTTTAGGGTTTCGCTGCTCCAAACAGGTCATTGTAGTATTTTTGCTATAACTATTTTTCTGTGACATTTCAGAAGCTAAAACAAAAACCCATTTGAGAAGAAATGTTGCTGAAGTGTGTGTCTGAATGTTAGATGTGTCTCGCCATATGTCCAGATATATATTCTAAGGAAGTTAGGGTTTTTGCAAACTCCCAAATTACGTCCTAAACAGGTGACCTTGGGAAAATCGTCATAATTTACTCTCTGAGCAAGAAATTGAAATTTTGTAAGAAGTTACAGAAAGAGGATGGATTGTAGCTTTTTGTGTATAGTTTCAGATCCAAAGGTCGAAATAGTGACACACGACACGTCATACAAGTTTGTTGTACTAAAACATTATATAATCAGGTCATCTTAGGAGATTGGGCATAACTCTTTCTTGAAGAATCAAATGCTGATCAGACTTGCAACATTAGAAAGAGGACTCAGATGGCTACTGCAGGAGGCAATTTTAGAACTTTGAGATCTGAAAGTATATAGTTATATTCATTTCAAGATCACACTCTTGAAATCAAGAAAAGGTGATATTATGAAGTTTGATGGAATAGATCTAGTAAGTTGGATACTACAGATGGAGCAATATTTTGATCTACATGGTGCAACACTATTACAAAAGTTATATATTGCATCTTCATATTTAGAATCGCATAAACTTTTATGGTATAAAGGGATTTGTTGTCATAAACAACTTGTTACATGGTCAATTTTCATGGAGGGAATGATAGCATATTATAAGGATACAAAGAGCAACACCTTCTTTAGAGCAACACCACAACAATTGGAAGAAAAGAGAGAAAAAGGGCTTTGTTACAATTTTAATAACAAATACATTAAAGGTCATAAGTGTGGTGAGAAGAAATTATTCTACATTGATTGTGTAGAGGAGGAAGGAAAGGATCAAGAAACGTCAAAAGAAGAGTATATACACCAGGAACTAACCCCAGAGAAAGAAGAAATGAATCTGACCATATATTGTAAAGCACTGAAAAGAATTACCACTCCTAAAAATCTGAAGATAGAAGGACATATCAAGAAGAAAAATGTTCAAGAAGTGAAAGATCACATCGAGAAAGAAGAAATGAATCTGAATATATCTTGCAATGCCTATTCATGAAGCCACGTAACCCATCATTTGATCCCTCAACAACAAGCATAACCTCAGCACCGGTTTGGGTGAGATTGGCAATCCTACCTTTGCATCTTTAGAATCTCTCCTCATTAAAAACCATTGGGAATGCAATTGGGGAACTTTACTGCAAGTGCCTAGAAACAGAGGAATATGCTTGAACCACCCATGACATGCATTTTTGTGGAAATGAACTTCAGTGTCGAATTCCCAGCTGAAATAAACCTAATAAGTAAAGACTTTGTGTGGAACCAGAAACTCGATTATGAAAGTGTCCTCTTCAGATGTCAATCCTGCTTTGAGATAGGCCATCTAGACAAGAATTGCCCAAAAGTTTCCTAGAAAAATTCTGCTAGAAAAAACCACCACTAATCTACCTGGTGGGAAGGAGCACAAAAAAAACACTATAGTGTCATCAAATAAGAATGCTCTAGAGAAAACTCTGAATCACAAGAAATCGGGAAAGAAAGAAACAAATGTCAAGACAAGCAGGGAAAAAGCCCCGCCCAACAACAAAAAAGTGAACTTGACGACCACTCAAGCATCAATAGTTATGAGGATTTGAATACCGCACAAAATAAATATTCATTTAACGGCAAAGCAGTATGCTCTAGCACCAACTTCTTCCTCCAACTATCTCAAAAAGGACAACACAACAGATTGCGACTAAGACAACAATGTCCCAAGAACAAAGAGGATGAAGGAAGATGCAAGATAAGGATGTTGGAAGACCGTAAGAAAAAACATAAAGATATCAACTCCAATTGCCGAAGAAGACAAGAGCCAACAATTAAAACTAAGAAACTTATAGGTTCGATAGACCATTTGTTCTCAGTGGTTCAACTACTATCATCATCATCATCATCATCAATATGTTAAATGATTACATGATGTTAATGGAATATTTGTTTAAAACATCATTACTCATCAACACATTAAAAAATAAAATTATGATAAAATTTTGCATTAATCACTATTTATTGTTTTGTAGTAATTATTAAAAAATAGGTATTAATAAATGATTTAATATGTTCAACTGATTAAGATGTTAAGGATATTTTTTTAAAACATATTAATTTAATAACATTAATGAAAATAAATAATGATAAATTTTTGCATTAACTGACCATAATTATTGTTGTGGTACTAATATTTATTAAATAGTTCTATAATGTTTTGTTATCTTAAAAATATTATGCTATCTAAAATGTTTTATGTTTTTTGCCAACCTCATTAATTACTTATGACTTATATATATATATATATATATATATATAATAATATATATATATATATATATATGGATTTTTAATTATATTTATACATTTTAAAAATGATATAAATTTATCTTAACCAAATACAATTAAAAAAGAAAAAAGAAAAAATACAAATCTCATTATAATTAAAACTCAATATTATAAATAAATATTACAAATATTATACAATAAAAAGATAAGACTTAATTAAATATATATATAATACACATATTCATGTTTATAATAAAATTCATCGCTAATACAAATCAACATAACAAACACAGGCATTCATTGACAAAACACTTCATAATCATACTTAATCAATTTCAAATAAACAAAGATACAATATACAATTTCAAAGGTAATGGAATACAAAATTTAAACACATACATTCACAAACATTGATAATGCCACCCACACATACAAACATTTGAAAAAAGAAGTTCTGACATGTATATGCAATTTCAGACAACACCTACAATACAAATTTAAATGAGCAAATATACAATCTAAAATTTGTAAATATCAAACACAAAATACAAATTCAAATAAAAAACACATAATATACAATTGAAAATAAGGAAACATTCACCATACAATTTTAAGTCAATAAAAAGAAAACTACAAAATTAACTGCAATCACAATTCAATATAGCAAACACACTATTGCAATTTCAAGTCACCTACAATACAAATATTCATAGATAAGCACATATATATCCAATTTCGAATAAAGGAATATACAAAGTAAAAGTTGAAATAAACAAACATACAATATAAAAATTCAACTAACACACAAGATACAATTTCAAGTCAATAAAAAAACACTAAAATATGATTATGCAACTTTAAATAAAAGTAAACTCATAACATACAAATTAAAATATACATTATACATACACATTGAAATTCATAATTCAATACAACAAACACATGATTACAATTTCAAATTAGACAAGATATTCATAAATATACATTCATATAACCATTCACGTATATATGTAATTTCATTAAAATAAACACACAAAATACTTGTTCAAATAGGAAAACACGCAATATACAATTTCGTGCCCAAATACAGAAGAAAATAATCATTCTGGAAACCACTCATATATAAGCAATTTCAAACAAGCAAACACACAATTCAACTAAACACACCGTCAAAACCACTCACATATACATACAATTCAACTAAGCACAAGCTTACACAATTTAAAATGAACAAACAATGATGGTGCATAGTTTGAATTCAAAATATCAACATAAATACATAAAACATTTTCAAAATCACAAACATATATATATACAAATTCAAATAATGTTACAACTTTCTACATTTAGAGTTATAGTATTTCCAATGAATTAATTAATTCCCAAATTCCTTCACAAATATCTACTCATTAGAAACGAATGATACAAAAAAAGCCTAACCTCAATGTAATAAATATAAATTGGTATGATAAAGTCAAACAATAGTCGCAATAAAGATATTTAGAAAAGTAAGAGATACCTTTTCCTTCTCTATCCCTAGAACTATAAATAAGCTTCATTTCGAATACTAAGCTTCATTTCGAATACCAGGTTTGAAGGTTAATCCCAAAGTTAAATATGTGACAATCTAAAAAAGTTCCAAAAGAGATTCAGTTCTTAGAGACTAACTTAAGGATATTTTACTAAAATCTAGTACTCCTCGGCGCTGTTTGAAACACAATGAAAATTAAATTTGGTACCATGAGTAAGGCATAACTAGATATCTATTTTTCTTAGTTTTGAATTTTCCATCATGGATAGTCAAAGTGCTAAATATGTAACTCTTTCAAGTATTGCAAAATTTTCATGAAAACTAAGTTAAGGATATTGTATCGAAAATTCCTACTCTTCGAGCTATTTCAAACAATTAAAAATTAAAATAAGTACCATAAGGTAAGACATGCTAAGGTGATTTTTATTTTTAGTTTTGTGGCAATTTCAAACAACTAAAAATTAAAATAAGTACCATAAGGTAATACATACTAAGGTGGATGTTTTTGGTTAGTTTTAGCTTGTTTTGAATTTCCCATTGGGCATAGATGAAGAGCTAAGCATGAAATATCATTTCTTCTATTTTCAAAACAAAATATTTTGTTTTTGTTTTGAAAAAAGAGCATAGACTACTAAGGAAGACCACTCAACAATAAAAAAGAACCTAAAATAAGGAAAGAAAGGACACGTCTACAGATGCTAAAAACTAATTGTGAAGACACCACAAAAAGCTATGTATGATTACCATACCTTGTAAGTAAAAGTAATTTTGAGAAATTGAAATAGATTCTCTTCAACTCAATGTCAAATTGGATAGTGAAATTATTAAAATAAATAAAACCCAAAGGATATAACAAGTATGCAACACTTGTTGAGACAACAAGGAAGAAAAGTTTATCATAATGCTTAAATGTAACACATTAACTCATTCTATCATAATGCTTCAATGCAACACATTAACTATTGAAGATGACAATATAACAAAATTCCAGGTTATGTCATGTAAGGGAAATATGTAGTCATGACATAGAAATTTTTGTTGTGGGTAATCAACGATTAAAGGTAAACGTTGAACTAACTTATAAAACTATGTAGCAAATTGTGTGAAATTACCAAACATTGTACTTTATCTACATTGTAAAGTTTTGAGCTTATTTGTAATCTATCATGACTCAATCTTGCATAGTATCAACCTAATAGCATTGTATGGAAGAATATTTGTTACCATTACCTTTTATAAATTATAAGGGAAATCATTAGTTATTAAAGGATGTTTTTTCAAGCTAATAATGTAGCTTAGTTATTCATTTTAATTCAAACAACTAGCATTTTGAATAAATGAATCCCCCAAAAATGAGGAAAATACTAACAAACAAGACATCCTCACCAATTACCAAAAATGGTTCGAGAATGAGTTAATGTCTTTGCTCAGTCTATAAACAATATTCGGTTACATTTCTAAAAGCACTTAGTAAGTTTCTTTCCTAGATAAGTAAAATGGACAAGAATCCTACTCCACTAATAAATAGAAAAAGTTTATGGAAGACACAAATAAACTATGAGTTTTAAATACAAATTTAATTAGGAGCTTTGAGATGTTCATGATATTTTCTTTTTGGCTTGGCTACGTGAAATATATCATGAGGTGAGTGTTTTGATGTTCATTTGAGTTTGCCAACCATTTCATTTATAGGCTACACTAATTGCTGTATTCCTATCAAGACCAAAAAGCATGCCTCATTATAAAGATTAGCACACACAATTCCACTTGTTCTTTTTAAAATTTATTAAAAACATTTTTGTAAATCTATCAAGATACTTACCCTACATACATATTGCTTTACAATTTTAAATAAAATATTATATGAATATCGAATAAATTTCATATAATAACTATTAAATAAAATAAAAAAAATAAATAACATAATATATCCATCACACTCTCTAATCTTAAATCTTTTCCACACCCTACTTCAAACATAGCAAAAATAAATAAAATGAAAAATGAAAAATAAATAGACACTTAATTATAAACTTAACATCTATATAATAATACGAGTAAATAAATAAATAAATAAAAGCAAAAACATGAATCGAAACCCTATTGTTTTCCCTTCGGAAAAAACATTAATTGAAATAGAATAAAAACAACAAAAGCATCCACCCAACCAAAAAGGATGAACCTGACAATCAAATCAGCCGCTCAACGTCGACCGAAAAAACATGAACATGGCAACAAAAGCGCGTGGACAGAAAAATCATGAACCTGGCAACAAAAGCATCTGGGTGGATGGAGAAAGAATGAAACTCGCAACAAAAGCATCAGCCCAACCTGGATGGAAAGAACATGGAAAAAGCATGAGCTTGTTAACAAAAGCATTAGTGCAACCTGGACGGGAAAAACATGAACATGGAAACAAAAGCATCAGCGTGGACGGAAGAATCATGAACCTAGCAACAAAAGCATCAGCGTGGACGGAAAAACCATGAACCTGACGGAAAATTCATGGTCCTTGCAATAAAAGCATTTACCTCGCATCTTTTTCGAAATAGAAAGCACAAGAATAGAAATTTAAAAAAAGCAAAAGCATCAACCCATTCGTTTCCAAAAAACAGAAAAGCGCGAGAATTGAAAGTTAAAAAAAAAACAAATAAAAAATGAACCCTCAATTTAGAGGCCGTAAAACACTCTTATAGCCGTTGAAGGAAGGAGTTGGGGAATCCCTATAAAAAATGAACCCTCAATTTAGAGGCCGTAAAACACTCTTATAGCCGTTGAAGGAAGGAGTTGGGGAATCCCTATATATATCTATATTAAGTCTTTATGTTTATATCCAATTTGGTATGCTTGTGTCGGTGTGGTTTGAGTTTTGGGTCTATTTTCTATTGATGTTTAGGTTGAGTATGTGAATATTCTATAAGAGGAGGAGGCTTAGAATAGAAGGGAAGGGAATGGCACCAACGATAGAGCTGGGAAGTTGATTTAAGTTGAGTTGTTTAATAGTTTTTTTGGGCTTATAGAGATGATTTATCTCTCAGAAATCGTATGGATCAAATTCAATTCTATTTAATTTTGTTTCAGTGTTTAATCATCTTTGCTCTGGTGCGATAACTAATTCCATTTCATAACCTTATATTTTTGTTGGGTGGATTGCAAATTATTGGCAAGGAAATGAATGAAAGAAGAAACTAGGTGGTTGCCTAACCTATTTAGCTGAAGAAATTAAATCTAATCCCAAGTCCAGGTATTTGTATATGTATCTCTCTTTTTGATTAGTTTAAACATAGTGCTTTAGGCATTTTATATTGAATTTAAGCCTTTGATTCCTCCTCAATAATTCCCTTGTGTATGTGGCTCTTCACCAATTTATCCTATCCCCTAGGAATTCAAGTATCAATGTCTCTGTATTATTAATTTATTTTCCTGTGTAACACCTCTTCTTCTTTATTAGATTAACCCATGGTTGTGTCTTGTGTTCTTTGTTCCTTTAACGTGTGGTTTGGTGGTTTTTTTTCCTTTTTTTTCCATAACGTGTTGTGCCATGTGCATCAGCCATCGTTTTAAGCCCCTGTTTCCTCAATAATTTTACCCTTGTGCCAAGTGCATCAGACATGGATGTAAGGCTCTGTTTCCTCCTCGGATGTGTCCACCATACCAGTTCTATTAAATTGACCAGACATGGATTTAAGGCTTTGTTTTCTCCTCAAATGTGTCCACCATTCGAATGAGTTTTACATTTCCTCCTCCATTATTTTAACCATACCAATTCTATCCACGTGTGTAAGCATGCATGTCTTTGGATTCAGATTCAAGTCCATAATTTTAACCATACCAATTCTATCCATGTGTGTAAGCATGCATGTCTTTGGATTCAGATTCACTTTAATGCATGTCTTTGGATTCAGATTCACTTTAACTGTGTACGCATGTATCTGTGTATTGTGTTATGTGTCAATTAAACCCGCCCACCAATGAATTTATTTTCTGTTCAAACTCAGTAATGGAACCATCTTCCCACTTCTATCATCTTGGGGTTACCCTTCCTTTCTTTTAATAGGTTTATTGAACTTTCAAATTAATATATAATATCCAGTTTCAAATTACTAATATATATACATACACCTCAACTCCCTTCTATGAGTTACTGGTTTATTCAAATTTTATTGATCTTAGCTCACCTCTTTCTTTCCAGTCAATTGGGAATTCTTAGTTATATATGTATAGTTATTCGTCTTCTTTGGGAATTCTACCATTCTTATTCTTTTTTCTTGGAGATAGTTTAAGCTACGTAAATTGAAATGGTCTTGTACATATGTTGTTTTATATTTTTCACATAGCCGCTGGAAAAACCTCTCATACATTTTAAAAATCAAATTAATTATATCATTAATTACGATACATAATCATAATTCATACTATTTTTTCGGTTATTTTATAAATAACCATATTTGTTTATTTATTTTATTTTCATGAATGACTCACAAATAACTATCTTACATATATATTTTTATTTAAATTATTTTTTTTTGGATTATTTTATGAATATTAATATTTATTTATTTATTTATTTATGATGTGTATATTATTGCAGGCTTGTTTCTAGGAATGACTCATAAATAATTGTTTTACACATATATTTTTATTTAAATTATGCTTATTATATTTTGGATTATTCCATAAATAACAATATTTGTTTATTTATTTATGATGTGTATATTATTGCAGGCTTGTTTCTAGGAATGACTCATAAATAACTGTTTTACATATGCGCTTAGGAAAAGTTGAAAGGAAGGTAAATTTGTTTTCATTATTTATATATGCCATATAAATCATTATTACTTTTATATAAAAAATAAATTCATAATTTTGATTTCATTGTATATATATGTAATATAAATGATTATTACTTTTATATAAAACAGAAACTGATCATTTTTGTTTTCATTATTTATATATGCAATGTAAATGATTATTATTTTTATATAAAAAAGAAATTGATGATTTTCGATATATTTTGTTAAAAATATATATTTCTCTCTAATATTTATGTTGTATTGCACGCAAATCTACTTACAGGAACGACCTCACCTTCTATTCTTGCGAAAAGTGTTTTTCCCAAAGTAAATATTGATGTAGTTATATACTATTCTTTTCTCAAATATTCTACGAGAATTATGCACACAATTATTGATAAAGTTATTTTTATGGAAGGGGTTAAAAATACTCCTTCCAAGTGCTCAAGGGGGATGGGGCACCATTCTTCTTTGACTAGTGTAGTATTTCTTGTTTGTATTGACCATATTTCTTTAAACTCATATGCATCACAAGACATTTTTTAACACACATTTACTCTACAACATTTATATTTGAAGCATGTTATCTTACAATTCAATGATCATCCATTCATATTATAACACTTTTCCCAATTGTATTTAAGCCAAAACACAGTTACATTGGAAAAGGTTTAATTTTGTTTTTTTTACAAAATTACAAATTATACAATCTTCCACAATGCATTGAAAGGCGCCAAGTATCTCTCTAATTAACAAGCCCTTCATATTCGAATCTTTCTTATTTTTTTTTTGCCCTTTTCTATTTCATTGGTTTTTAAAGCTTTTTATATTGTATTATTTTATATATTTATATAATTAGATAAGAGTATATACATATAATTTAGCTTCTTATATATACTTGTTTAAATAGTACGATACAAATTTACTTATTCGAATTTCTATATATATTTTTCTGATTTTGAAAATGTTTGGTTGAATTGCATGAGTGGTTTTGACCCTGTGCTTAGTTGAATTGTGTGTTTGCTTGTTAGAATTGCTTATATATTAATAGTTGTATGAATGTTTATTTATGAATATATGTATGTAATTTGAAATTGTTATCATGTGTCTGTTGTTTTTAATTATGAATTTCAATGTGTATGTACAATGTAGATTTTAATTTGTATATTATGAGTTTACTTTTGTTTAAAGTTGCATAAGCATATTT
>APFE030419003.1:5497-24739 GCA_000404065.3 Pinus taeda
TAATGACCCTCATGAGTTATGAATGTTGTTTTCATATTGTCTTCAATCTTCATTCTAATTTGATGATAACTTGAATGAAGATCCAGCTTGGTGAAGTAAATTACTCCATGTAATTCATCCAACAATTCATTAAGGACAGGAATGTTAATAGTGAACTAGTTGATCTCACTACAATATAGAAACATACACCATGATCCAACGTTCTTGTGCACCAATACTACTGGAGCAAAGAAAGAAATTTGACTAGGTTGAATTATACCATCTTGATGTTTGGAGGAACACTTCCTAGAATCAAGTGAATTGCATGATCATGATCTTTAATAGGTGGGAGGCCTTTGGGAGTCTCAAACACCTTGGAATGATTGTCCAAGACCTTTTGAAGATATGGAGAAATAGATGATTTCAATGTTTGAACCCCTAGTGAGCCTAATTGTACAATTACGCCTCGGCTGTTATTTCTTCAAAAGATTTGTCATGCCATTAGAGATTATTATCTTTCCAAGTTTCCCTGTGATACCCCTTAATTCAACTTCCTTTCCTTCTTTAAAAAAAATTAATAAAAGTTCTTACAAATTGAAATCTATCATCCCCAAAGATTGTAACCATTGGACTCCTAGTACAAAATGAGCACCACCCATTGGAATGGAAAGAATTGGACTATTCAATACATATTCTCCCATGGCTAGCTTGATATTATGACAATTTCGAGAGAAATTTGTATTTCCTCTATTTGAAACCATCACTTGACACTCTAGTGTTGGATATAGGAAGAAATTCAATTCCTTGGTTATCTTACAATGAATAAAAATATGGGTACTACCTGAATCAATCAAAACTACTACATTTTTCTTCTTGATATTTCCTTCTATCTTGAGAGTATTAAGAGTGATAATTCATGCCAATGCATTGCAAGATAGGATTAGATTTATTTCTTCTTTCTTTGGGGTTGGTTCCTAGTGTATATCCTCCTCTTTTCATGTTTCTTGTTCCTTTTCTTCCTCCTCTTCACAATATATGTAGAATAATTTCTTCTCATCACACTATGACCTTTAGTTTGTTTTCTATCACAACTGTAACAAAGCCCTTTTTCTCTTTTTTCCTCCAATTTTTGTGGTGTCAACCTTGTAGGTTTTGGAAAAGTAACACTTCCAACTTTATAGTTGTGAGTGGTAGACTTCCTTGTTTCCAAAATTTTGTTTTCAACTTTTCTTTCCAACCTGAATGCCTTCTCCAATGAATCAGGTTCCTAAAATTGTACCTTGTGTTGGTGGTTATATTTTAAATTTCCTATGAAGACATCAATCCTATGCTCCTCTCAAATATCGATTACCCTAATATTCAATTTTTGGGAGTCTTCAATGTCCTCCGCCATTGAACCCTTTTGTTTGAGATTTCTCTTTGTATCTTCATAATGTGCTATCATTTCCTCTGTAAAAATTGATCGGGTGACAATTGGTTTACAAGAACAAAGTCGTTTATACCATACAAACTGATTGGGTTCTAAATATAAAAATTTAATATGTACATTTTGTGAGGGTTGCACATCTTGTAGATCAAAATATTGCTCCAATTGTAGTATCCATGTTACTGGATCATTGCCATCCAACTTCCTCATATCTTTATTTGGAATTTGGTGGTTCTTAAACCCCACATTGGAGTCTCTAAAATCGTAATTCATATTCCTTTTGTCCTCATCATGATTTTCATGGATTACCTTGTCACCACCAAGAAGCCTTTCTTGTAACAACTTTGTCAAACCTTCCTTCAAACCTTCCATGTCTTTTTTTAAGCCATTCATGTCTCCTTTTAAACTATCCATGTCACCTTTTAAACCATCCATGTCACCTTTTAGTTCATGTTTAGTTACTCTTTGTGAGAGCGAAATTTGTTGCACTTGGTCCTGTAATTTTGATATATCATGTTGCAATTCTTCCTCTTCATCCGTCATAGTAGAGCTCTCTTAGGGCTTAATGGGTGTAGAAATATTTTTATTATGAGGAATTTTAGAACTGAATACTAATATCTATGCTTCAATATGCCCTTGGAATCACTTCAAACCGCCTTTTCAAACAAAATTTATGCAATGTTTAAAACAAAATACACACCTTTTTCTTGGTTTTAGGAGCTCAATATTGAAATGGTTGTAACTCTATAATTTTGGATCTCCAAGTTTTGAAATTTATTCCTATGGTATATCTTTAAGTCTTATTTCCATCCCCACAATTCGGATCATGATTGGATTCTTCATGAAATATTTATGTCAAATCTCCCACAATGTCCTGATTATGGACTGGTTCAGTAGAGCAAAGTTCTACGAGCTACCACATGTCATTGTTTCACCCTTCGGCACTAAAATTGCTACATGAAAAAATAAAGTCCGTGCAATTTCAAAAACGTTTTACAGAATTCAAATACGATGCCTAAAAATGAAATTTATGACGATTTTTCGTAGGTCACTTATTTGAGACATAATTCTAGAACCTGCAAAAACCCTAACTTCCTCAAATCATATCTCCGAAAATGTAGCGACCCAATATTTGAAACTTTTATATGAATTCCAACAAAATTTCAGCTCCACATGGTAAAAAATTCATCTTTTGAAGCCTTGTAGAAAAATATTTATAGCGAAAATTCCAAGATGACCTATTTGAAGAAGAGAAAAGCTAGAATCTAAAGCTCTGATACCAATGTTATCAACCAACTGACAAAAAGATATATCAACAACTTAAAAATTATCCTCTTTGAAGGGGAAACCTCCTTTACATTACATAAATAAACAATTTGTGTATGATGCAAATGACAAGACCTCCTTTGTATATATAGGAGTCTAAGGGGTCACAATATAATCAGAGCCTACATAACAATAATAATGTAAGGGCACAAAAATAACAATAGGGGGCTTCTATGGGGAACAAAAATAAAAATATGGGGATTACATGGGCACAAAAATAACAATAAGTGGGGATACACTAGTATTATAGGGACCTAACAGAATTGTAGGCAAACCAGTAACACCATTTTTCTTCAAAAAACAAAGGTTGTCATACTTCAAGTGTCCAAATCTAGCATGCCATAAAAGACTTGATGGAAATATACCTTAATCATACTGATAACTATATGAAAATTTTTGTGCACGAGCATAGTTTTCTTGCAACTTCAAAATTCTTTCTTCATCCATCTTAAGTCATGACAAGTGAGTGATATGATGCATTTTTGACCTCAACCTTGCCATCAAATATATGAATAGAGTGTCATTGTCAACGGATGTGGAACAAAGACAAAAAGTTTCTCCTCAACTCTAAGACATATAAAACATCATGTAGAAGAAAATATGGAAGACTACGAAGTTTGAGCCTAATGGTGCCAAGCATTGATGGCTTGAGTTTTAACTTGTTGCAAAATATACTGCTCCATCAACAGTATCAGTGAATTCTTCAAAGAAATATCTTCTGAAATTCATGTGCAAAGTTTCTCTTGAATCAAGCAACCAAGCATCGTTCCATGAAGCAAGTGAAGCATTGAATAAGTCTTCAGTGACTCCAATGTTGCAATGTGCCACAACATAATGAGCAGACTCGGGTGCTTTTCCTTTCCCTTTGTCAGTTTTTTTACCTTTTCCTTCATTTCTTTCCTTCTCAATTATATCCCAATGTAGTTTACATCTGGATGCATCATTTCCATCTCTATTGCATCATATGTAATGAATATTAGACCTTTCCCCTTGGAAATGTCTTCCCCCCTGCCTCTAAAATTCTTCCTTCCTCTTCCTCTTCGACCACCTCTTCCTCTAGAAGAATCATGTGCATGATTCTTCTCTTTTTGTGCAAGGCACACAACTTCTTCAAAAGATTGAGGAGTTTTCTTCTTCCCAAAATCCTTGTCTCTTTCAATAAACTTATTTTCATGGGATTCAAAGGTAATCTTCTTGAGTTTTCCACTTGCTTTCAATGACTCAAGATAATGTGAATAAGTGGGATATAGTGCCTTGACATAAGACATGAGAGGTATATCTATTTCAACACCAGTGGATTTTATGTTATGCATAATGGATCTTACTTCTAATCCTAAGGCAAGAGGGTCATCCTTTTTCAATTAAATATTGAACAAATTAATCATCAATTGAACAACTTCAAGTTTAGAGTGTGAGTCATACAATCCGTTCAATTTCTTTAAGGCTTCAAAGGAATTTGAAAATGGTGAAATATGTCGAATCACCTCTTCATTTATTGAAACTCAATCAAGGAATAGGCCTTGAAGTTCTTGTTTTCCCAAATGGAAAGCTCCTTATCTAAAGTGGGATTTCAGGTGCATTGTCTCCTTCTCCTTCACAAATCCCTTTCCACAACTCATTTAAAATAAGGGTGTGTTTTATATTCCGGTACCACTAATGGTAGTTCTCTTTGCCAGTGAGAACTACTCCCACCTATGGAAATAATGGAATGCATGATCAAACTTGATATGGGCCCAAAATAATCACAATACTCGCAACAAACCTGATGTCCTTCCAGTAAAAATATCTTCAACTAAAAATGTAGGTTCTCATATTAACCACTTTATATGAACCATATGTATGAATCAACACATATAAAACCATATATGCCTTCAATACCATATATCATGCTTGATTTTATACCATTTCATATTGTACTCTCTTTACTTCATACCATATATATATCAGTTATATATTATATACCATACAACTTAAGGCCTTCATAAAACTTTAACGCATAAAGAGAAACTTTAAAGCATATGGTTATGGGTCCACCAATATTTATCCACAACTGTCACCCAATGATTTTTTTCAATGTTCAACACATCTTTTTTATTAAATACTTCAACCAGCATACAATACATATCATTGACCAACGATAAAACTACAACAACGGGGGTCGACTTGCTGAGTCAATTTGGTAGCTACAGTGCTAAGCTTCCTTGATGATTCATCGAAGTAGATTGGTGTTGACCATGGCTAGTGAGCACAAGCAAGAGAGAGAACCTCCAGTTGCAAAGATAGAACCCCGACTTGTTCTTTATACTCCTTCTTTAGTGTAATGGATGTCCTTGATGGAACTCACGATATTAACCTCTGCATGAACTCACAACGTTGATTATTAACGACTTCCATTATAGGACCTATGACATTTGCAAATTCCTCCATTACATTTCCAGCTAGCAGAGCATGGACTATCCTCTTCTCGATGTGAAAGAGGTAATGCAACGATGTATATTGTGCAGTTGCGGTGGTGTTGATGGGATTTGGCGTCGCCCCTGAAATCTTAGGCCGCACAAATGTACCAGCTCTTGAAAGGCCTATAGTACTAGCATGATGCCAATATGCCTTAATATTTAAAGCTCGACAATACTCTATTCAATTACTACCATGAGAGAAAAAAAAAATTCTATTTTGATTTCCACACTCATCGCACCACAAATAGAAAAAAACTGGATACTCAGGTCGAAACTTCAAATACGATAGAGGGACAGAGAATAATGGTAGGAAAACTGAGACAATGGCAGGAGTTACAACAAAAAGGATAATTTTGGGAATTGGCTATGATACCATGTCATGCCAGGAGTAACTCCACGAATTTGAAATGATTTTCATTAAGGGAGAATATTAATATATACAAGGAGAGGGACATTATTGGGTTTCATCTCCCAATGTTTCTTTGTCTTCCAACTTTCTTTTATTTTTACTATTTACAATATTTATATCAGTTTACCTAATCCTAAATATTAGGTGTCAAGAAAAGGGATATTGGTTGCAACAACAGCTCGAAATCAAGTTTACATTAAAGATATTTATCTTCAAGCCATAAGGAGAAGAAGAAGATTGTGTTCATCTTTCAAGAATACACGAAGAAAGAAGAAAAAAGAGTGGCTTGACACTGCCAAGTCATCAAACAGTCCATGTCATCAGTGTTGTGTCATATCATGTCATGTCATATCATGAGTCATCATGTGCCATGTCATTTTGTGGAATATGTAAATTCTATATTGTAAAATGTAATGTAAAGTGGAAGTCGAAGAGTCATCTATGTAATGTGAAAATTCATGTAGGAAGTTGAAATATCATCAAGAAGTCAAATATTCATGAGGGTAGTCCAAGAGTCACAAGGGAGGTGATGGATCACCCCATTTGTTATATATACACCCTCATTGCTCATGTAAGGGACATTTCACCTTGGCTCCTCCTATCAAGCATTAGAGAGGGAGATCGTTCTCTTGGAGGAGAAAGTGGTTGCTCTAATGCTCCATTATTGGGGCTAGTGGTGTTCATTGTCTTGATGTATCTTGGAAATTTACTTAATTCAGAAGCTCATTGAGACAACTTGAACTATTTTGATGGATTTGGTACTTATCTCGCTGAAGGTGTGTTTTATGTGTTTTAACAATCATTCCTTCTAAGTGAATTATTTTTCTAGATTTCCAACGATTCATTTATATTTCATTCTCATGTGTCTTTTCTAGATTAATAATTTTACTTGTATTTAAAAGGCTCACTTTTATCTCCCCTTTCAATAGAAGAACCTTGATACATTACTGAGTTGAACAACCACAAGGTATATTCACTCGCTAATCCAAAAATACTTGTGTATTACTCTCTTGTGCTTAACATTGAAGCCAAGGCATATCTTTAAGAATATGGCAGTCGAGACTTATTTCCAGAAGGGCTGCCACACCAAATAGTGCGAAGTCCAATTGGGAATTTTAATCAGGAAGAACCCCTTACATGTTGGTGGTATCCAACACTGTCAATAGTAACCAAACTTTGTCACCCACCTGAAACTTATGTGGCACATGATGTTGATCATGTTGTTATTTGTACTTGGCATTGGATTTATCCAAGATGTCATGAATCTGTTGGCAGATCTACTAGATGCATTCAATATATTTGGTTGATTTATCAGCCTTAGATTCTACATGTGTGGAATCTACTTGTGTAGTCACATGAGGCATAACAACATCAATCAGACACACTAGTTCAAATCCTAGACCCACTTGAAACGGTTTGTGTCCAGTCGAGCTATGGAGAGCTTTATTATAGTTTTCCTGCACATAAGGAAATCTCTCATCCCATGTTTGCAAATGCCTCAAGTTTTACATGTCTACTATGTACGCGATCATCCTGTTGAAAACCTATATTTTTCCATCAATCTAGGGATGGAATGAAGTCGACTTGGTGAGCTTGGTGTCCAATCATGACCAGAGGCTTGACCAAAATGTGCTCAAGAACCTACTATACCGATATGATATAATGGCCCGCGGGATCCCAAAATGTACCCACACTCATTTGAAGAATATTTTTGCATTGTCCTATGTTGTGATACTCTTCTTACAAGTCACTAATATAACTATGTTAGAAAATATATCCACGACCAAAAGTACACAGTCATTACCATGCTTGGTGGAAGGGTTTCAAAAATATTTGTGGAAAAAACCTATTATCATTTGGACACCCTTTGGTATAAGGGTGTCCAAATAGATAGTCCATGGAGATGGATTCCCAATGCTATTTGGAGTAGGCATAGGAGTGTACAGGCCTTTCTTCTTGATGGTTGGCTTGGAGATGGCACAAGCAATGTAGTATCTTATATATTTTCCAACATCTTGTCGAATTTTTTACCAATAAAAACAATTTTGTAGTACTGCCATAGTTTTTTCCACACCAAAGTGTCTTGCAACCTAACTAGAGTGTGTCTCCGAAATTAGCTTGGCACACTCGCTTGAAGGAACACAAAGGTGGCTCAGGTAGCATAATAATGTGTCCTAGAGGTGGAAGTCTGGATCTTTCTTTCCATCCACTAGAATTTGGTATGTGGTGGCGAACTCTAGATAAATTTTGTATAGTTGCTGCCATCTAGAGGTATTGTGGCCACAAGAGTTGAGAATGGTGGTCATTGCTACAACCAGGGGCCGATTGAGGCAATTTTCAACATGATTAGTGCTTCCCTTATTGTATATAATGTTTAATGGAATTGTTGCATATATGTGGACCACTTTTGATGGTGATTGTTTTGTAGCTTGACTTATGTCTATATAAACTAAAGAGGTTGGTGATTTATGTGGATGACTGTATCCTCCCCAAAAATGTAATATTTCCACTGCTGGCAAGCATGCATGATGGAATACATCTATTTATCATAGGTAGGGTATTTTTGATTTGTATCAGAAAGTATCTCACTGTGATAAGCCAGCGGATGTCATTGTTGGGTGAGAATTACACTAATAGCGTAGTCAAAGGTGGCTATCTCAATTTTAATTTTTTTTTGCAGGTCTGGAAAGGTGAGTAATGGGGTAGAGCAAAGAAAATGCTTCAGTTTAATGAATGTATTCTATTTGGACTTGGACCAAAAAAAAATTACTTTCACTCTACCCTTAGTAACTTGACTCAAAGGCCAAGTGATATGAGAGAATCCCAACACGAACCTTTGATAAAAATTGGCAAGGCCTAAAAAGTTGTGAAGCTTTGTTAGAGTGGTTGAGGCTCGCCAATCCTGAATGAATTGGATCTTAGCCGAATCTACATGTATTCCTTGTCCATCAATTATGTAGCCCAGATATTGGACCTGGCTCATGTCAAAGGTGCATTTCTACAAGTTGGAACATAGTTTTTACTAATGTAGGGTTTGAAGGACCTACAAAATGTGTTGCAATTGATATTTCTAACTCTTTATACTAAATATCAGGATGTCTTCCAAATATGAAACCATGAACAAGTTGGTGAAGTTCCACAAAATGTCATCCATCTGCATCATAAAAATTTTAGGGGAATTTGTTAACCCAAAAGGCATGACCAACCACTTAAAATGGCCCTCCTTCGATTCTATTGGAATGTAGGGATCACTAGACTTCAAATCGGTCTTCCGAAGTACTTGTCCCCATTGAGCTATTCAATAAGGTCATCAATCCATGGGATTGGGTACATATTCATAATAGTGATTTCATTTAGTGCCCAATTATCAATGCAGAGTCTCCATGTTCCACCCTTCTTTTGTACAAGGACAATCGATCTCCCACAAGGTGAGGAACTTGGTTAGATGTTCCCTTTTTGTAGCAACTCCCAGATTTTCCACTTGATTTCTTAATTTTCCATAATAGAGTAGTGGTATATTGGCCCATTGGGCAAAGGTGCTCTAGAAGTCAGATTGATTGAATGCTTGACCTAACAGTGCAAAGGTACCCTTGTGGGGGAGGAGAAGATGTCCATGTATTATTCCACAACCTTATCCACCTTCTTTTGCTGCGTGGTGGAACCCTTCCCAAGGGCCATGGATGTGGCCACAATATTCCCTTAATTTTAGAGAAAATAAAAAAGAAAACAAACTTCTTGATATGGGTGATGATCTTACTACATTTCTTAGAAGAGATAAAAAATATGGTGGTATGAGGGGCTACCTTCAATATCCTATATAACCTATTTCCCAAAGTAATAATAACAGTGCAAGGTTTTGAATCTGAAGCGAACAAAGTTCGTTCTTCAAGTTAAACGCTCCTAAAGATATGGAATATGAAGATATCCTTTGAGGATACAAAATATTATATATTAAATGTATGAATAATGATGATACAATGAGAGTGAGGGACCTGCTTATATATATTAGGTAGGTGCCTCTTCGTGGAGAGTCATGTCCCATTTAGACATGCTTCTTCAACCTAATTACTAATTAACTAATCATTATTACAATTATCCTCATTTATTTATATTTATAATATTTATATATATTTTATTCGTAACATTGTCTTCCTCCTCAAAAATATTTGTCCTTAAAGCTTGTTAATGAAAAAGGCTTGATCTCTTTTTCAATTTCGAATGTCTTTTTGTCTCAGAACTGTCATCTTTGTCAATACATGTTGATATGATCCTCTATGTGACAAAAAAAACTTCCACACTGAGAAGGGATCATACCATCCTAGATTAATCTTCTTTGGAATATTCTAATCACTGGAATTTTGTAATTGTTAGGGCCTAAATCTACCTCAAGCTAAGAAAGGTAGGTCTAGGGTAACATCAAACCACAATTTACCTAGTAGCTAGCCCTACCAGGTCGGGAGAGGGCTCTCTCCTTATCAATCTCAATGAAACATTATCAAGGAAATCTTGAGATGACTGATATAAAAACTAATTTTAGGCTGGGTATGCTTGCTCAAAAGAATTTGATTGATTTTAATGGTTGGTTGCTGGATCAGATGGGGAAGGCAGTTTTCAGTCCGGGAAATGAACACAGATTTGCAGAGGTTTTTGTGGGGCGAGGTAGGAAAGTGTATTAGCACTATGAAATGAGTGTAATGGTGAGTATAAAGACTGGTGAGGAGATGGAGAGTTCATGCAATTGTCATGAGTCCTCTTCAAACAGTAGAAAACATGTAGAACTAAATAAACCCCAAGGTAGAGCACTGAAACACCAATGAATTCCACCTTTAAACTTGATTCATTTAGTTATGTAGAAAGAGAGAGATGATGGCACACATAAACATAAGATAAAATGAAATTACAAAGAAGAACACAATGCTAAATCACATTACCACAAGAATCCCACAAAATGCTGCAAAACCCTGGTTTATTTCCTTGCCAAACTGCAAAAGTGATGTACAGAGTAGCTCAATGCATCCACAAGAGTCCAACCTTGACAAATGGCTAAGAAAGTACAAGATATATGCATCAAACCACCCCTTCTAGCCATTAGGGGTCGAATCCATGAGCCTAGGAGTTGTTTCAACAAGATCTAAACTAGGAACTTAAAAATAGGCAGTGGAACAGCTTGTCTCTAAAACCATGGAAACTGATTCATTCAGTTCAAAACAACCTACAACTAATGTATCTACCTCCTTAAGTCAATTTTCATCATTTTTACATAAAATTACATCAATTTACATCATTAATTTTACCATGAGAGAGAAAAAGTCAAACTGGTAGAAGACTAGGCGAAATTCTGAGCAAACAGGCAAAAATGGCAATTTTTTCTCCTATGCGTAGCGCCGCTGGTTCTATGCATAGCGCTTATTCTAGGCCAGTTTTGGAAGGCTTCCCGAAGTCCAAATCATGTGCAGGATAGCTCATTGGAAAGCTTGGTGAGTATACTTTCTGGAAAAAATTGAATGTTTTGATTTGGAGTCCATTTGCCCCTCCAAAAATTCAATCTCCCAAGATTGCTTCCTGTGTGGCAAAAAAGTGGCAGAGAGGGCATTTTTTGGGTGTTTTTGACCCTTTTGGAGGTCCAAAACTTGTCAAAAATTCCCTGCCATTTCTAAGCATGCATATTTTTTCATTCTGATTCCAAATATGTAAGCCATTTTGCAAGAAGATTTCTCCATCAAAAGAGTAGCGGAGGTGGCGCTACGCACCTACCAAAAAAACCTGTTTTTTGCCTCAAAAATTCAAAAATGACAAAAACTTCACCAAATTTCTTGAAATTTGGCATGAGTGATCCTCTTCATGTGCTATGCTGGGCCATTGATACTTCAGCCAAGATCTTGAGCTTGTCTTGCTCTTTTTTGACTTTCAAGGCTCTCCTTAACTTAGCTTTTAGGGTTCTTATCCTTGTCTTGCAAATTTTGTTTCGGGCCAAATAGTGATAAGCCATGTGGCGCAACATTTTCTTCTCCTTGTTAGCCTTGTCCAGCAAATATTCAAGGTGGATATTCACTCTTTCCAACCATGATTCTCGTCCAACCTCTATTTCTTGCTCTAGTGAAGTTAGCTTGTTTTTCCTTCTCTTTGCCAATTGTCGGTTTTCCCTTATGTTTTGCAGCTCCATGATTGTTTGTTTGTCCTCCAATTGCTTGTTCTATTGCTCAAGGTAATTAATGATCCATTTAGCCCTCTCAAGGTCAAGTGATAGGCTTTGGATCTCAACTTCTTTCTCCTTGATGATCTCATCCTTAAGATTTGAGCTTTGGGAGCCCAAATCAATGTCCTCTTCCTCAATCAAAATGAAATCCCTGTCTTGGCCTTCAGAAGGCCCTTCATCATGCAATGGTTATTTTCCTTTGTCTTGTACCTACTCTGCTGAAGAAGAAGGTAAAGCCCCTTTCACCCCGGGTGAATATAGAATTTGCCTATTTTCTGGTGAAGAGAACGAGATCCCTTCCACCCCTGGTGGAGATAATACTCGTTTGGCAGCGTCAAATAGTCTCCTTGTGCCTTTCTCATAAGTGAAAAACACTGGCACACCTATAGGTTCATTCTTATGAACATCTAGCTAGTTTGAAGGCCCTCCTTCCTCATGAAGCACCGATGGAGTCACTTAAGGGCTTTTGAATACCTCATGTGCAATGAAAGTATCCCATGAAATATTTAACAAGCTTAGCTGATGCAAAACAACAATTTTAATCAATGAGAAATGGTAAATGTTGTTAAAATGCTAAGGAAGAGGTTTCCTTTGCACATAATGAGCCATTTTCTCAATATTCCAACATATAAAGTATGGAAGATTCATCATCCTCACTCTTGTGAAATGCATCAGCAATCTGACATGGCATGTATATAGACAGCAAAACCTTCCCTCACAGGTGAAATATTTGATAATGAGTTTAATGAGTGGAGCATAAGTATCTTGCAAGAATTTGAAAGGAAATACCCTACTAATTTGCCTCCGATAAGTAGCCTTGATGTAAGGCTCATAGTTCTCTCTACCCACATGTTGCCCCTTATTCCACTATTCACCCACATTAGGGATGCCTGTTGTTGTTACTATGGTTTCAGGTGTCAAGGTGAAAGAGACACCAACTAGGTTGACCTGGCCATTGTGAAGATTAAGAAAAAATAACCTAGCAAGCTCATGATGATATTGCACCCTCTCCACCATTTCACAAAACTGATAACATGATTGATGTTTAAAACAGGCTACTGCAAGAGGGCAAGCAAGTAACTCTGTAAGAGTGTTGGGCTCCTCCCGGATATGTTTTCCTCCTTTATGTGGTTTTCTTGGTCATGAGCCTCTTGGGAAGAGTCACTGATAGTTTCATCATCCCTTTCATATGCTGATTCTGTTTCCATACTTGCAAATTTGGAGTGAAAAATGATGAGTATGAAGATATTTTCCTTTCAGGTATGAGGGTGAATAAGGTGACTGTTGTTTTTCCTTTTGGGAAATGTCGGATTAATTGATAATATGACTGTTAATGAGGGTTTTGATGGTGGAGGAATGTAATGAGGGAATAGGAAGTGGGATTAGGGTTTTGGGAATGTATAGGGTTAATGTGTAGGTGTATATGGCTTAGGATTTGGTAATGGGAGTGAATACCAATGATTTTGGGAGGGGGAAAGAGGAATGTATTTAGGGAAATTTAATGACAAGGGAAGGGAATGGGGTGTGGAAGATAATCAAAATGGAATTAACAGCAAAAACAAAACCCTATGCAACTTTGGCAGGACAATTTCAGGGACAGCTAGGGTTTGTTTTTTAGACACATAAAACACCACCAAAGATGGGAAAATTCCTTGCTAAACTAGATGAGAGGCTATACTTACTTGCCAAGAGGTTATTTATGCATTTGGAGGCAGAGGAGGGCGATAAAATTGGTTTTGGAGCTTAAACAGCAGATGCGTAGCACTGCCTCCCAGGTGCGTAGCGCGCATTCTATGCCTAGCGCATGACCAAATTGCAGTTCAAAACCTGCGCCAGATGCATAGCACCAAGCAGGTGTGTAGTGCCAATGCCCAGATGCGTAGCGCCACACATATTTTCATGATTTTTGCCTGATTTTGCCTCTTTCTCCCACAAACCCGATTTTTGTTCTCCAAGAGTGAATTTGCACAATGAAATGACAAAGAGGACCTTTTTCACTTTAAATATGAATGACTTTAATTTTTCATCCATCTCAAACCCACTTTTCTATTCTTAAAGTCACTTTTGATTTTGAACTTTGTTTTTCCATTGAAATTGACTTTTCTTAATCATTTGACAAACTGATGCATTGATACTTGTGTTTTTGCTTGCAGTGGCTGGAGTTGGTAAGGTAACCAAGGGCAGTACCTCTGAACTAATTACATATAGAAAAGATTAAAATTAAATAAAATTTTATACATGGAAAAATAAAACTTTGTTTTCCCTCAAAACAGTGTTTTGAGGAAAAATCACTTATTGAGTATATCATCATTGAAATTTTGATCTTGAGACCTTATTTGACCTCCTCATGTGCCTGCTGACTCTTATTGAGCTTTTCCATGACTATGGTGACAAACCCTATAAATGGCTTTTGCAAATGTAATGACAAAACATGACTACAAATGACCTGAACTTGTGAAAATATGCCAGCAAGTAAAGACCATGAGGGAAATTTGATAATGAACCACTACCATCAGTTGATCCATGACCTAATGGAATGCAACTGATCACATGGGACACCTAACATGCATGCAAAAAGAGAATTTGATCACTGATGGAGGGATGAAGATACCAACACTAATAGTAACAAATTGTCATCATATGACTGGATTGAGGTTACATCAATATTCTTTGGAACATCAGTTTGTCGTTTCTATTCTAAATGGTCCCGACACGTAGCATGGTTGATTTGTCTACTCTCATGATTCAGATGTCGATAGGGAACTTTTTTGGTTTGACTTTCCCTTATTAGGTGTGTGGAAATCTTTTGATTTACTTCAGGTGATGATGTTGTTGAGTTGGTTACATAACCTTCACTTGGGATTTTTATCATCTGAACTGCAACATATAAGTGTGTATTTTCTTCAACTGACTTGCCTTCTTCTTGAGTTGTCATATTCACTGGATCGATGTTCATTTTTTCTTCAGCTTGAATTTCTAAATTTGAATATTTTGGTGCTTCCTTTTCAACAAGTTGTTGCCCCTTGTTTTCCAACAACTTCTTATCCTTCTTAAGCTTCTTAATTTGCATTAGTAATTTTTCACTGTGGTCTCTAAATTGAGAAACTTCCTCATTCTTGTTAGCAGTGATTTTTTCAACTTCCTTTTGCATATTTTGTATCACTTTTTCACTTTCCTGAAGAATTACTTTTGAGATTTCTTGTATGTTTGTTGGCGTCACTGAATCTGGCTTCAAAGTAACATCTTGTAGAGTTTGTTTTTTCTTTTTGTGGGAAAATGTCAAAAACTTCTTTTTTGTATTTAGAATAAAGAACCCTAGAGTTTCCATCCAGGGTGAACCTAAAATAACGTCACCTTGATCGCTCCATAGGGTTTGAATTGATAATTGTGATACGAATGTATAATCTCCAACATTTAATTGTAAATTGGTTATGCCATATATTTTGTTGTTAAAACAGTCAAAATTTTCAATTATATTTGACTCAAAAATCACTAATTCGTTTGCGATTTTAGGTTTTATATAGTTTTTATTTTCAACTAGCGAGATAGCGATAGTAACATCTTTTGCCGCAATAGACCCTTTAATTCTAAATAGCACTAAGGTGTATTTATAATTAGTCTATGGGAATCTTCCGGCCTTCATTTCTGTATTAGGCTCCATTTTGCTTCTCGAGATGAACTTTCTTCAATCTCACCATTCCCTTAATATTAATACCCTCCAACTATTGGATAACTTCAATAACCCTTTTCCTAATTCAAAACTTGAACTTTTAATGACTTGAACGTTTTTTCTTTATTTTTTCTTTTTCTTTTTAAAATTTAATATCTCCTAAATAACTTTTATTTTTTTCCATAACTCTTAATTCCCTTTTTACTTGAGTGCTTACTTATTTAAAAAAAAAACAACAACAGCCTCTCCCTCTTGAAAAATACCCTTTTTCGCCTTGATATATAATGGATTTTTCCTTTTATATATGTTAGATTTATAGCCTCTCCCCTTTGTTTAATATATATAATGGCCTTATATCACTATTGAATGCTCTTCAAATTGCTTTAGATGATATATTTTTATGAATAGCGGAGGCTTAATAGTCGTTAAAGTATATCCAAGACTTCTGGAAGTAACGTTCGGTGTTTAGACTAGCATACAAATATTTTTTTAACACTTCTTTGTATTTAAAAAGAACCTTATAATCTATTTATATAATCAATTACCAATGCAAACGTTTATCTACAGTCACAACTTTTTAACATAGTTGTGACTGTTCACCACCTTCACAGGCAGCTACGCTATGAGGATTTCTAAAATTCCTTGAGACTCTTTATTCATGACCAATCACGCTAAATAAATTTCCTTTGACAAGATAAAATCTTTAAAATAATTTTTTGGAAAGAGTCCCTGTAGTAGTGATATTGGACCCTTATACACAGGTGATTGATTTGTAAGTGGTCTAATGATGTTCCCAATTTTTTTGCGAGTATACATTGGCCTTATTTTCTTGAGTATACGTTGGCCTTATTTTCATCGTTGATAGACGAATTCACCTTGCCACTTGCTTCCAATGTTATTATTTAGAAGATGGATGGAACGATTATGGAATTGGTGGATTTGGCTGCAACTGGCAACCTGATGAGGCTTTGTAATTAAATCGATGGGTTATGATTGAGTTGTATTTTTCTAAGGCTATGGTGGTCGTGTGACAGTGATAAAGCTGACTGTGGTTGATTGTCTAGTGATAGGTAGTGGCGTGTCTGCAAATTTTAGAGAGGGCAACGAGACAGTCAATTGAGGCAACTCTATCGAGTGGGGATTGATGGATGCAAACTACCATAACAACAGGGTGGCAGAGACCTAATTGCAAGTAGTGATAGGAATGACAGTTGTGGATATGTGGCATGGGGTGGATAACGTAGCGGAAGGGCTACACATGGCTTGTAGGAAGGAATTGGTGTTGCGTAGGGGAAGTTTGGTTTTTTGGCAGTGGTTGTGAGCTTGTGTGTTGCAGCTCCGTGGATGTATGTGTCATGATTTCGCTTTGTGGGTTGGGTTGTGTACAGGGTTATTTAATTTAATTTTTTAATTTTAATATCAGATTTATTTATCTTTTTAAATATTTTTTAATATATTCTCTCTTTTTTTTTTCTTTTACAAAAATAGCCAAGGGCCTCTCACAACTCAGCAATGGAGAAACTCCAAAAGTGCAGTGAAACGCTTCATTCTTGATGAAACCTTGATGGCCATAGGCCAGGATTAGACATGCCTCTGATACCAAATGAAGCGAACAAAGTTTGTTCTTCAAGTTAAATGCTCCAGAAGACTTGGAATATGAAGATATCCATTGAGGATACAAAATATTATATATTAAATGTATGAATAATGATGATACAATGAGAGTTAGGGGCCTGCTTATATATTAGGCAAGTACCTCTTCATGGAGAGTCTTGCCCCATTTAGACATGCCTCTTCAACCTAATTACTAATTAACTAATCATCATTACAATTATCCTCATTTATTTGTATTTATATTATTTATTTATTTTTTATTCGTAACAGAATCCTACACAACATGACACTCCACAAGTATGGTTGGCCTAATAACACATCGCAGACTTCAAGAGGAGCAACATCACATAGTATCTCATCCATGAAGGGCTTGATGTTGTAGGTAGGGAAACACTATGCACTGGCACGAAGATCTCATCCTTGGTGGAGCCAAGGAATGATGTATGGTTGCAGGTTTGGTGTGGTTGATATGCCCAACCACTTAATGACCTCTACTAAGATGAGGCTCTTTTGGCTCCCATTGTAGATAATGAACTTCATACAATACCCTTTCACCCATGTTTGATAGTGGGAAAGACACTCCCCTTCCTCTGGGTCTTCGGGCTCAATCTTCTAGACCTTGGTGGTGGAAACGATGGTGCAGGGCTCTGCATTGATAATTTGCTTCCCTTTTTCGTTCCCCTTTTTGGGTTCCAACTCAAAGTCAGAACATTTATATGACTCTAAATCTTTCAGCTCGATCACCAGTGACTACTTGGTGTGACACTCATTTGTGTTATGACTGGGGCTCTTGTGGAACTCATACCTATGTCCTTCTTCATCTTCGTGGTGTTATTATTTTCTTGTGGCTTTGATGGGTTGTCTTGGGTCACCCCACAGTGAATTTGTCCTATATTTTGATGTTTGCGGGTGCCTTTTCTTTGATTCGAATTTGCATATCTAAAGTCTTGCTTCTTCTATTTAAATTTATAATCAATTTTAACAGCATATTGGTATGCAGTTCCCAACAAAGAGATGTCCAGGAACTCCATCTCATCCTGGATGTATTTTTGTAGATAGACATGGTACTTGAGTGCCATATGCCACTCAAAATACTTTATACCCGACTTCATGCAAAGGGTATGAAATATATTTGTGAACTCTGGCACATCTTAGTCCCTTCCCTGCTACAGTATGGTCCATTTTATGTACTTATTTTCATAGCTCCAAACGGGGTAATATTGTTCCTTGATGGAATATTGGAAAGAATTCCAAGTGGGTGCAACTAGAAATAATGAGGGTTCGTTCTCGTCCCTCTTCTCACAGTAGGTTTCCCACTAGTCCTTGACATGGGGGTAGGATTTGAGGAGTGCAAAAGTAACATTTTCCTTATTTAAAAATTATGGACCAAAAAATATCCTTCTAGCAAATTTAACCATTTATCTATGACATATACATCTATCTTTCCTTCAAATATAGGAATATCAAATTTCACTTGTACCTTAAAGGGGGTGGCTCCTCCGAGGTGGCTTCCAAATAAAGATGTTTCACCTGTTATTACCCGTCGAAGGATCTTTAAAAATTTATCCATCATCTCGTTCATTTCTCGCTCGAGGGCTTCTTTGAGAAACATTTTGAAAGGATATTATACTCCCTCATCTTTATTTTCTTCCACCATGGGAGGTTGTCAGGGTCATCAAAGACGGTCTTGCAAGGGTTCAACTAGTTCAAGTCCTAACTCCATTATGCCCCTACCTCAATGGGGACATGATCAGAAAAATAGAGAAAGAGAAAATCGCTTTGATACCATTGATCTAGATTTATGCAGGAACGAAATGAAATACAAATTTAAATAAAAACATAGAGCTACAATAAAAACTGAACTTAAATTCATTAATAGAAAATACAAAAAATGTTACATGTAGAATGGAAATAAACTATTTCAGTCAATGGTAGTTATCTCTGAGAAGAGATGTGATGGGTACATGCCTTCTAAATTGTGTTACAATGAGGCTCGAAGGTTTTTTTTATCATAAATAAGAAGTGTGAAACCCTAATCCTAGGAGATGAAGATCCAATGGTTTTAGATCATGTTGGGATAAATTGGACTGCCAACTTCCCGGGGTCCTAACTTTGGCATACGATCTCCGTTTAGCTATAATAATACCTCATTTAGAAGATCTCCAC